>PVJC01001173.1:0-99579 GCA_004026665.1 Murina feae
AGTTTATTCTGTTCATCAGATTTTTTTTATTCACTTGATTTTTAGGTTCACTTGTTGATAGATATGTATTTGTTGTTCATAATTTTTATCTTTACCTTTTCTTCTTCTTCCTCTTCTCAAAGGATACCTTTCAGCATTACATATAATACTGGTTTGGTGGTGATGAACTCTTTTAGCTTTTTCTTGTCTGTGAAGCTCTTTGTCTGACCTTCAATTCTGAATGATAGCTTTGCTGGGTAAAGTAATCTTGGTTGTAGATTCTTGCTACTCATCGTTTTGAATATTTCTTGCCATTCCCTTCTGGCCTGCAAAGTTTCTGTTGAGAAATCAACTGACAGTTGTATGGGTGTCCCCTTGTAGGTAACTGACTGCTTTTCTCTTGCTGCTTTTAAGATTCTCTCTTTGTCTTTCACCCTTGGCATTTTAATTATGATGTGACTTGGTGTGGTCCTCCTTGGATTCCTTTTATTTGGGATTCTCTGAACTTCCTGGACTTGCAAGTCCATTTCTTTCACCAGGAGGGGGAAGTTTTCTGTCATTTTTTTCTTCAAATAGGTTTTCAATATCTTGTTCTCTCTCTTCTTCTGGCACCCCTATAAATCTGATGTTTGTATGCTTGAAGTTGTCCCAGAGACTCCTTACACTATCTTCATATTTTTGGATTCTTTTTTCTTTTTGCTTTTCCAGCTGGATGTTTTTTGCTTTTTTATATTTCATATCTTTGACTTTATTCTTGCAATCCTCTAGTCTGCTGTTGGATCTCTGTATATTATTCTTTATTTTAGTCAGTGTATGTTTAATTTCTAGCTGGTCCTTTTTCATATCCTCGAGGGTCTCACTAAATTTATCTGCAGTTTCTAGCATATTCTTAAAAAACCTTATAACCATGGTTTTAAACTCTATATCCAGTTGTTTGCTTTTATCCATTTCTCTCATTTGTGATCTGTTTCTTTGTGTCCACATTTTGGCTGCTTCCCTGCATTGACAGAATGGTTTTAGTCAGCTGTGTCTATGGTGGGAGAACTTCTATGCTGGAGACACCCTTATGGGGCAAGACTTGCTTCAGTGGGGCTTTGGTGCCCACTAAGTCTGTCTCCTGAGTGTGTCCCTTATGAGTCTGAGGAGTTGTAGACTGGGAAGTCCTGCTCTGACCACTGGGTACACAATCTCTTGGAACTCCAAGGAGGAGCTATTTTAGCTTCTGCCTGAGGTTTCCCAGCCTTTTATACGCAAAAGCCTCTGCAGCAGCTTGGATGGGTGCGGTCTCAGGGAATCTACAGGGCAGAGCAACCAGCTATGGCCAATTCTCAGCCCTGCTCTAAGAGGCATCCGGTCTCAAGCCGCTCTGGAGTTCCTCCCGGTGCCAGGCGGTGCCAGACGGTGTCTGATGGTGCCAGACAGTCTAGCTCCTCCCCGTATGGTTCTGAGTCCCCAGAAAGTCGCCTGGAACTGGAGTTCAGAGGGAGCTTATGCCTCCTTCCGGTACGAAATGCTGCCAGCCCTTTCCGCGAGCCCCTTCGTGCGTGCCTCCGTACCTCTGCACTTTATTTCCACAGTTCCTCTGAGTCTCAGCCTCTTTCTAGTTGTAGAATTTCCACTCAGCCAGCCTTCCTGTGGGTCTGGATGGTGTCCGTTCCCTCTTTTCGTTGTGATCTTGAAATGGTTATCCATGGCCACAATTCTGGTGTTCACCTATGCCGCCATCTTGGTTTTTCCTCCTGCGCGACGCCTAGGTTCTCCCACTTCTTTTCCCCATTAGGTTTTATTCCTCTGCTTTTCTCTCCATGTTTCCTTGATAGGTTTATTATTGTATGAAGTTAGGTTATAATCAGGCATAATAGTAGAACTGGCAGAGACAGTTGGCTCCTCAGGGGATGAGCACATCTGTGGGTAAGACCTGATGCCTCTCACTGTACCTGGCATAGAGTTAACATCAAGTACCATTTGTCCTTGTTATTCTGCTTGTACCAAAGAGCTATTAATGGGCACAATAATAACAATGATTCTGATTCTAACACTAATACTGTGGTATCTTTACCAGATGTAGACCCTCACCATACTTCAGTCTTATGATGAAAATTTCTATATATGTAGTTAAAAATACTATTTTAGAAACTCTCTTTAATTGAAACTTGTTTATGCTTGGTGAAGCTTTAGTTGTAAATAGTTAAAGCAACTTCCCTTTGCTAATTGTGTGGCCAATGACAGTTTCTTAATCCACGGATTTTGTAGGAAAGTTGGTAAACATAACAATAAAATGACTCCATTTCTCCTATTGAAGTAAAATCTTTAGGCTCCAAGACCAAAATACATGCTATTATCATTGGATTTTCTTATCTTTTCACTCCTATAGCAAAGCTATAATATAAGCAAATCAAAGGCTAACACAGGCCAACAGGTGTTGATTGAGATTCAGGGACCCTTTCACTCGAATACACATACCAACTGGTAGGAAAAAAGATTCATGTATAATAAATGAGAGGAGGGTAGGAAGAAGGGAGAAAGAAAAAGGGAAGAAGTTCTAGAGGAAAGGAGGTATAAATAGAAGGAGGGGGAGAGAGATTGAGAGAATGAGCAAGCAAATAGCTAGTGTGACTTGCATTTAGTGACAGGGAGAGTGGCTCATAGGCTACTCGATCATGCCCGGTTCTGTAGACCATGCTAAGGATTTTGGATTCAAAAACAATTGAAGGGTTATAATCAGAAGAAGGAACATAAAGAATATTGTGTTTTAAAAATAGGACTTTAGTTACTATGTGATGAATGGATGAAAAGGAGCCAAGGGTAAGAGTAGAGAGTCAAATAGAGAGAAAGGATATGGCAATATTTCAGGTGAGAGATGATAGTGACTTGGATAGGGTTATAGCTGTGCAAGTGGATGAAGTAGACAGGTATGACACAGATGTTTTGGAAAGTTAATCAAGTTATTTTTTAATGGACGAATATGTGCAGTGAATGAGAGAGAAGTGTGAGTATTGATTCCTTGATTTCTGCTCTGTGCAAATAGTTCCATAAAGGTACCACTCATTGAAATGTAGGGCTCTATAATACAATAGATTTGGGAATAGGTGTTTGTGGGAGGGTGGTTCAGAGTTGAGATTTAGCTCTGTTGAGTATGTTTCAGGTATCTGTGAGATAGCACGTGGAGATATCAAAAAGGTGTAGGGGTGTACTTACCTGTGGGTCTGCGGTGGAAGTATATCTGTGGGTGATATGCATATTGGTGGTGTTTAAAGCCACTGGAGTTGAAATAATGCTGTAGAGGTGTGTGTAGTGTAAAAAGAGAAGATGATCTAAGCTCAAGCCCTGAAGAATTCTGTTTTCTAATGATTAAATTTAGGAGGAGGAAGGGAAAATAAAGAGCTCTGAAGTAGAATTCTAAAGGTGGAGAACAGGAACATAATGTCATGAAATCCAAGAGAAGAGTTTTCAGGAAAATAGAAGGCTCTTTTGACAGGTCAAGGAAATTGAAAGTAGGAGTTTTCACTGGATTTAGACACCTGAAGTTCTCTAGCGATGTTTTGGGGAATCATTCTAGACTCTGATGGCAGAAGGGGTTAAACAAGAACTGGATGATAGACTGGTGGCTGGGGGAGAAGAGGCGGTGTGGGTTGATAAACCTTCCAGAGACTTACCTATGAAGGAGATGGAAGAAATTACGTATGTCAGAAACTAGAAGGGAGTATAAGATTATAGGATACATTTTTAAACATTCAAAATACTAGTTTTAATGTTGATGGGAAGAATGCAGTTGACATAGAGGTGGGGGATGTAGGAGGGAGAAGGAACAAACAATGGAATAAATAATGCATAATACTTGCCAAGAGACTGGCCTTCCTTTCACCTGGTTGTTATCCTATTCAAGAACCGATCAAGCCTTCCAAAGGCCAGGCATGCCTTAGGCCATGTCTTGACTATGTCCACTGCCTGGGTACCCCCGCTGTCTCCCAGGCACCAGCACTTCTTCCTCTCCTTCAAGTCTTTACTCAAATGCTTTTTTCTCAGAGAGTTCCAACCTGGGCACCCTATATAAAATTTCCAGCTGACTCCCTCTCAGTAATCTAACTTCCCTCGCCTGGACTATGTTTTCTTTTCCTTGCCACAGTTTTTATCACAGTTTGTGAGTCTGTGATGTAATTGATTAGCTATAGTCAATCATAACAATAAACTTATTATTTATTATCCTGAGTGCACAGATTATGTGCACCGGGCCTCTAGTATTAAATAATGTTATTTATTAACTCCTCCCTTATTTGAGTTGAGGTTCTCACATAGAATATTATTTAACATGCTTCTCTCAGATTTCTTCTCATTGTCCTGGCACTGTCCATATTATACTCATTCCTGCTATCCTTTCTCACTCCATATACTCACTCAGCTAGAGAGATTTCCTTTGTTCCCTGCACCTCTCTAAATTTACCTTCAAGGCTCTCTAATAATAATACAGCACACAATCACCTGTATGCTCTGTAGATTTTTTTTTTTTTTTTGCATAGATTATGGGAACCTCAGAATCTGTCTTAATCAGTTTGGTGGCTTTAAAACTATTGTAGATGGATTGGCTCATACACAACAGAAATATATTTCTCACAGTTCTGGAGGTTGGATGTATGAGTTCAGGGGGCCACCATGATCAGGTAAGAACTCTCTTCCAGGTTGCAGATCACCAGCTGCCCCCTGCAGCCTCACATGATAGAAAGCAGAGAGAAGAAAGCTCTCTCCTAACTCATTTAAGGGCACTAATCTCATTTATGGGAGCTCCATCCTCATGACCTTATCCAATCCTAATTACCTTGTGAAGGCCCAACTCCTAATACCACTACATGGAAGTGTGGGTGGTGGAAGGGTTTTAGCATATGAATTTGAGGGAAACAAACATTCAGTCCTCAACAGTATCTGCTCATTCTTCCCTCGTGTGGAGCCTGACATACCTCCACACCTTGTCCACCACACCACCTGCTAAAGTGCTTATACTCAGGAGCATGTGAGAGAATTTTAACACAGAGGCCTTACCTCCTAGTATATCTGAGGGTCATGTTAACCATCTTCTTAGTCAAACTGTGACTACTGCCCCATAGTATCACGGCACTATCAAAAGTGAGTCAGAAGCACTCATCATTTGGTCTTCGCTCAATTGAGAGGTAGTTCCAAGCACATCTTTCTCTTGGCTTTACTGATTTCTTCAGACCCACAGCCTCTTACCTGTTTCTCTAATATATGCATAAATTTATCTCCAAAATAACAAAAACAAGGACCCAAAAAATATTGGATCTAGAATTGAGGAAAGGAGGACCCAACAACTTTCTCATGGGCTTTTGGGGAAAATTACCTACCAGAACCATGAGGTTTAAAGGAAATAAATGTACTATGAATAATCATAGAGAAGGTGAAGGGCATAGGAGATTTCTTCTTGCAATTTAGGAGATTTGGTATATAAATGGATTATTTGTCCTCATCCCTTGGACATGGATGTATTTAGTCTCGAGTACTACATTTATTTCCTTCCCCCCTCATGGTTCCAGTGGATCTTTTCTCCCAAATGCCTGTGAGAAAGCTTTGGATCTGCCTTTCCTCAGTTTCTGCACTTAGGTTGTGTTTTTAGGTTGTATGGCTCCACACAGAGTTTTTACACTTTACATATATTTTCTAATTTCCATTTTTACTTTTATAAATGATTCCCTAGTCTGGCTGGTATGGTTCAGTGGTTGAGCATGGACCTATGAGCCAGGAGGCAACTGTTGGATTCCTGGTCAGGGTACATGCCCAGGTTGCTGGCTTGATCCCCAGTAGTGGGTGTGTGAAGCAGCTGATCAATGATTCTCTCTCATCATTAATGTTTCTAGTTCTCTCTCCTTCTTCCTTCCTCTCTGAAATAAATGAAAATATATTTTAAATAAATAAATAAATAAATAAATGATTCCCTAGGAGTTTATCCCTACCCCCACCTGTTCACCATTTCTTCTTTTTACATAAGGAGAGGGAAGGAGATGCCGCATGGTCTACAGGAGGTGGAGCAAGGCTATTAGAGTTCTGAGTCCATGTTCTCCATCAGGCTCCTCATTAGCTCCAGTGGGCAGTGCCGTCCTTATGCTAATGCCAGGATACATTTTGGAGATCAGATGCTGCAGTGCTGTGGTCAAATTCACGCCCTGTGGTTGGAGATCTGAGAGTGCATTGCATTTTCATGGCCACTGAAACCAGGGTCTGAACCTCAACATTTTAAAAATCTAAAGAATCCATGCTCATTGTGGAAATAAAAAAAATCACAAGCAGTGTTCCCTGGCGTCCTTCCTCCTCCCCTTTAATCACTCTTCTACCTCATTAAGATGATCTTTATAGACTGTAAATCTGATCCTTGCACCAATCCCCAATGTCTTTAGCAAAAGATCCAACCCCTTAAAACTCTCTAGTCCTTTCCCAGGGGCTTGTCATCAACTGCCATTTAACACTTCCCTGAGCACTGCTGTTGTCTCTGCCCATGGGCATCTGATCAATGAACTTCTAAGGCTTAATTAGTGTCACTTCCTCTAAAAAGCCTTGTTTTATCATATACCTTCCTAAATATTGCTGTTTTATCCTATCATTACCTCTCAGGTCATTACCTCCCAGGCCTGTATGTTTACTGACTTGGTTTCCCCCAACTAAGATGGGGAGCAGAGATGAGTTCTGTTTCTCAGGATCCCCTGCACCCAGCACAGTGTTTGAAACATAGCAGAGGCAAAATTACTGGGTGGTGACCATAAGAATGAATGAATGCATGGGTGCTCCTCATCAGCCTAAGGGAACAACTTTGTCCAGTGGAATGTTGGGAAAACAGCCTTTATTGATGGTGGTTATTATTCCCATTTTGTCTGCAAAAGAAATGATTCTGGTTGTTATAGTTCACAGTCATCTGGGACCTTCCCTGAGGAAAAGCAATGATGAAACAGACCTCTGTACTTGATGTCTACAAAGTGCTTTACTCTAATGTTTCATCCCCATTCTCTCAACATCCATTTGATGACCTAAGTCTTTCAGCCGAGACCCTGGGTCGTCCATGTCAGGGTGATTAGCCATACTCACATTTCTGGCAGAAGCAGCACTGGGTGACCCCCTAACCTCAGTGCCAGGAGTGAACCACACTGGCACTAAACTTCACAGTCTCTCCATACCTGATATTCTTCCTGCTTTATTTGCCAAGTCAGAATTCCTCAGTGCCCTGGATGCTAAGCAAACAACTGATGGGATCAAAGTTCCCCTACTGACCAGGTCATTGTGGACTGTACACTTAATCCATCACCATCAGGTTAAAAACAAAAAAAAACAAACAAAAAAAGAATGAGGAAGGCTGGGCAGATCAGAGTGCAGTTCTGTTTAGGTGATTCCTAGAACAAGTCTGCTGTATTTACGAAGATTTTTATTTAGGACCTTTCAAGGCATTGTCAACTATGTAACATGAAAATCACTGGATTTTTATCTATTTGGCAAGTGTATTTTACTTAATGGCTCTATTCAATTGCCTGGGTCTGCCTCCTACCCTAAATGGGTATATCTCCCTGGAATATTAGATATCTGGGTAATTGTGGTATATATGCATTCAATAGGCAAAGGGTTGTCTTAGGGAGGGAAATCAATGATACAACATCATAGTCTATGAAGTGAATGTAATTTATTCATTCTATTACTTTCCCTCTTAACAGGGATCATTTAAAGTCAATAGTAGTTTAATTTTAAAACCTATGAATTTTCAAATCTTCTAATTTAATTATGAAATTGAAAGAGATGTCAAATCACTTTGCGTTTACATTTGTATAAAATAAATAAGGTGCACATGACTTGGATAATAAATGACATATCTCTCAAGTATGTCTAATTAACTTCATGCTCACATTGTAATTCTTCTTTTCTCAAAGTGTGCAATCATTAATATCATATTTCCAGGATCACAGTGTCTGTTGGAGCATGTGTATTTTTCCACCCCTCTCAGGAAGCTAAAAGAGCCAGGCTGTTCCGTTGTAAAGTTTTATTGGCAGGGGGTCATAACTCAGCTGTAAAATTTCATGCTGGGCTGCAATTCAGTGCACAAGCCCTATGCCCTGAAGAGCTTATGTTACTACAAAAAGAATTGTAAAAATCCATTTTTCTCTTTTTAGGAGGACCAGAAAAATGGTATCATAAGAAATATTGTCTTTCAAAACCACACTTTCTAAAAATAAAAGTTGGTGGGTAAAATGATCTAGTTGGTACCTAGCTCTCACCCCTCACCCATTGAAATAACTATTAGATGACAACAACAGAAACTGACTCTTATAACAGGTACAACTTGCTCCATGGTACTCAGAGTGCAAGCAATGTCACCTCCCATTATTTTTCTATAAGTCAGATTGAATCCACTGGGAGTCTGCTGTCATCCAGGTTGACAAGAAGTCCAACATCAGTCAATTTGGGGTGCCCATTCCCATCCTGCAATGTATTAGAACTCAGGGCACTTGTAGTCCAGATAAGGAGCAAAAGGCATGAAGCTAGATTCATGGTGGCTGTTGATCTTTGTCCGGGCAGAATCACCACCACCCTGGCACCCCTGGTGCCCTCAGTAATGAGAAGTGTAAGAGGGTCCCATGTTCACTGTCAGCACATCTGAGCTCTTCCTGTTCATGAATGGGAGCAGGCCTCTTGACCCTCAAGGTTCCTCAAAAAGCATATGCTCATGCACACATCCACACACACCTGCCTCACTCCTCCATACTCTCCATCCCTAATATCCCCTTTACCCAATTTCCAGTCTGGTAGGAACCGATACTGTTTCAATAGATGCCCATTTTTGGAGTAGACACATTCCTTTTAGAATTCTCCTCTGAATTGGAACCACAAAACCACTGTATATTTTTACGTGCTCATTGTTGGGAGGCATGAGGGTGAGAAGAAAGGGTGAAAGAAGATTATTTCAGTCTTTCTATTTATTCTACTGAAGGACAAAAAAAGAAGAAAGTATCAACTAAATGTTTTGTTTTCTGTTTTTCAAATCACTGTGTCACACAGTCAAATCCTATTTTACTCCAATATTCTCATCAGTGGGTGGAGGGCTCATGAGACATGGATTGTGGTTTTAATTTGAAGCTAATTTGCCTCTGTCTTGGAATATGTGACTCAAAACCCAGATCCCATGTTCTTCATTTATAAAGAGAAAAGTATGAGTATGGATTAAATATTCTACAAAATGTCAATTTACTTAATGTCAACAATGACTTTCTCAAAAGCTTTGATGTAACCCTTTCATCTAACTGGGTAATGTCCCACAGGTCCAATTCAGTATATCCGTGACACCTCCATGTTAATCCAGCAGGTTCCCCTCTCTGTGGGACTTCTACACCCACCTAGGAGCAAAACTCTTCCCAAAGGTCAGGATCGTCATTCATGATTTGGAAAATCATAAAAGTTGTTGATACTTTCTTCTACATAATTTCACCTTCCAAATATATGCTGGTTTCAAAAGAGATAGACATAGGGAGTAGGAAAAAAGGAAAGAAGGATTTCCGTGAAGTCTGAGATCCCCCCCAAAAACTGAGAGGCCAGATATAACAGATATTAATTAACATGAATTTACCCTTTTAATCCTCCAACCCCTAGTCCAACCAAGGGATAAAGGATAATGGGTCACTCTGAGCAGAACCAGAAGCAGAGGCGCTGTAACTTACCCCCTGCACATCTTTAGACAGGAAAAATGTTGAAAGGAAGCACTATTCAATGAAGGTGGTAGAGGCAGCTTCAAATGGGTAGTCTGAGAATCAAGATTAACTTATAAATAATGGAGAGTGCTTCAAGGTAACTGTTTATCTCTCTATATTTAACTTTCAAGGTCATTTCTATATGTAGATTCATGTTTAGTAGGTGCCCAGGACTGTGAGAAAAGGAGCAGATATTTTCTGTTGAGTTCCCTTGTTATGTAGTTTGCTGTTGGAATTGATCAACGAGGGACATTTGTAGGAGATGGGAAGCTGTAATTCCTCTGTAGAGATCACACCTATGTTACCTGCCCTCCTACATAGCCCACTGCCACCTTGCACCTTCAGAACTAGGGTAGGAGATGCCTCTGTTACTATTTATTGGGATTCTACACCATCATTTTTGGGTTCCCCATTCCTTGCCCAGCCTTTTGTCAGTGATTTTTAAATGAAACTTTCCTCAAATAACCCAGTTTTCATATGATATCTGTTTCTGCAGGGACCTTAACAGAAGGTCTAAGGGGGTTTTATGGAGGAATTAAGTGATGAGCAACAGACATCTTGAAGAAGTTAGGGATGCATGTGAGGAAAATAGTGTGAAACAAGAAAGAACTGAGGGAAACTAGAAAATTTCAATGAAAAGAAACAAAGTATGGGAAATGTATTCAGTTAGCAACAAAAGGACAGGACTTGTTGTTTAAGTGTGTAGAACGGGGTGCTGATTTATTATTGGTCTTTCAAAACATATTTGACTATTATCACGTCCTCAGGTAGTGAGAATTTTAAACCGTTATCCTTTACCTGTACTTAAAGTTACATTAAGCAACTTACAAATTTCCCACCAGGTGGCGCTCCTGGAGTAGCTTTGGAGCAACCAAGCAGAGGTGAATGTTAAAAAAGCTGAATTGTGAAATATCACTGCCAAACATGTTCTTGTCTTTGATGCCGCATCTAAGTTAAGGTGGGAGTGATGAGGTCGGAAAGGCTAATAAATTTATTATGTGGTGGAAAAGTTATTTCTCCATGCTCACGAGACAGAAAAGCCATTATTTTAAAAGCAGAATGCTAGCTGTGCTTTGTTCTCTGTGACACAGATTCTCCTAATCCTCCTCATACTTTTGTTATTCTTTGTGTGATATGTGTCTTCGGTTATGAGTAAAGAAGAGATTAGGGTGGTTGCTATAAGCTGCCTGCTCAAGAGTTCAGTAAATTTCAATAAGTCTGTAGCAGAAAAAATGCTTTGGACACTGATCGTCCAACAGTGAATAAAAAATGTAGACGCTGCATTAATGCAAAGAGGCAAATGATGTGAGAGAGTGGCGCTGCTCGTAAACAAAGCAGACAGTTTGACAAAAGTGTTTCTCAGCCACTTTGATCAACTAGACCAGAGCATCTTTACGCCCAGCTTGTCAGGGTGCTGCGTCTGTTTTCCATCTCTCTTCATTCCTAGTGTCACCCCCTCCTCTCCATGCTTTCACCCGGGACTCCTCCCGGATGTATAAAGTTGTCAGGAGCTGAAGTTGATAGTGTCCGTACCCCATCCTCTTCTCTCCTAGCTGCAAGGTCTGCCGACCTTCAAGGGGAGGTTCTATTGTAGTCACGGGTGTCAAAGAGGTAAGGGGGCCATCTTACTGCCCAGTCCGGCCCCTCACAGATGACAGTCAGGTGGACCCTCAGCACTGCACCCCAGAAACGGGTTACTCATCCAGGACCAGATGGTAGACTCACGTGCAGTGTCAGGAGTTTGGGGAATTATGAGCCCAAAACGAATGAGAGGAAATAAGGGAACAAAGTGACTTGTATGCACTAGAAAATCCACATGCACGACCCTCATAAATATCTATTAACCCAAGAGATGTTTATCGTCCCCCTTCACACGTTAAAAATCATAGAGATGGAGAGTTTGAGGGTTTACAGATCTTCCAACGACAAAGAGAGTAAGGAGATAAAGACAAAATTATTTTACTAATTAAATTTAAAATGTCTAATACAGAAACCAAAAGAGGTGCTACCACATTGAATAAAATTGTTTTTATTTACACTTGCACAAGGGTGTTTAGAACACGGAGTTTTCAATCAAAATGCATCTTGTTGAGGCAAAGGTTGTTTGTGAAAAGGGATGTTTTGTCCAGGTTTTGGACTAGACCCGCACTCTACACATGTCCACAGCCTGTGGTCACGCTGGAGGGGTCTGCTGCGGGGACACCTCTGCAGCGGGAAAGCTGGGCCACATCTCAGGACCCGTGTTAGAAGGACTCTGCGCTGGTTCACATTTCTGAACAGGGTCTCCGCGTTTTCGTTCTGTTCTGCACTCTGCAAATGCTGTAGCCAGTTGTCCCAATAGATGATTTTTCTCTTTTGATCATTGCTGGTTAAACACAGACACTGCCTGTTCCTCCTTGGGCTGTTTTGTAGCCTTTCAGACTGCCCGCAGAGAGCTCCGTTAGCAAGCTAACTCCTCATGGAGACTGGCTGAAATGCACCAATTGGATTGCCACTCACATTACAGCTCCCTAAATAGACCCCTGTTCTCATTGGATAAGCCCACACTGAGCACCCACTCGGAGGGAGGCACCTGCCAATTTCCCAAGCCCTCCTAGCAGCACTTCCTCATCCTTCTCTGAAGGAAGAGAAGTTTTGAGAGCTTGTGACTCTAAGCCAGGCAGTGTCCCCCTCTCATGGCTGACCTTTGTGATCTTGTCCCTGAGCTTGGAGGACATCCTATTAAGTGCTGCATGGCCACCAGAGAAAGGAAACCCCCAAGGAACCACCCCCCTCCCCCGGCCCAATGCTGAAAGACTCAGCCTGGCAAGTCCTGGTGGATTTGTGAAACATTAAATATGTTTCATCTTCTTTTACATTAAAAACTCAAATCGGGGAAATCTCCTTGTGTATTAAGTATCTGTTTCTACATGATATTACACTGGCAGTGTACAGAGGGCTTTAGTGAGGGTGTCGTTATGTAGAATCTGTCAAAAGAAAACTATGAGACAAAATATCTGAATTTAAAGATAGCAAAGACAAGGGCAGAAAACAAAAACTACTGAACAATGCAGAACTAAGTTTGTACTGTAAGCACTTGATGTCCATTTCAAGATTAAGTGCACTTGCCGAGGAGTGGGAGAGCCTTAAGTGGCTAATGCTCACACCAGGTGGTGTGGAGGGAGCGACCAGACCTTTTCCAAGCAGTTCTGGAAGGCCGTGTGGAGGAGGTGGGATTGCGTGAGCTGTTTGGATGATGGAGGAGCGATAACTTGGCAGACGGAAAGAGGAAGCACTCCAAGAATATGGCACAGCTTGGCAAAGGCTTGTGTGGAATGACTGGGTGATGGAGACATTAAGCCAATTGGCATGAATTGAGTGGGGGCTCATTCCAAGGAAGAATTTCAAATTTGATTCCAAACAAAATAATAACTTTCCTTGGCATTCTTGTGGCAAGTCACAGTACATTTCTTAATCAAGTGCACACCACACAGATCAAGATGCAGGAGAGGCACTCTCCTGTGTGGTCACAGGGAGAGTGACTAGCAGCCCTACCTTCCTGGGTAAGCACAGTTGACCATGTGCTTGACTCCATAGAGGTGCAGGCAGCAAATAGTTGAGTTTCTAGAGCAGAAAGGAGAAGGAGTGTGATCTTGTTTTATCCTTGTGAGCTCAGGGAACATGGGCACCTGCCTGGACAATCCTACTTCTGTCTTTGAGGGTTCAGTGACGTTGGCCTTAGGGTGAGAGACCACTGTCTGTACCTGCCATGTGATCGACTCTCTATACCTGCTACATGGTTACTTTTAAGTAAGAATGCATTTATCTGCTGTCAAAGATTTTAGCATTCAAAGAATATTTGCTGATTTTAAGATGCTTATGAGTTCAATGAGCAGAAAAATTATGCCCGTATGAAACATGAAATACAAAACAAAATCCATTGTCCTAAAGAGATCTATTTACATGCCAAATGAGTCTTGTACGTGTGGAGAAAGGCAATATTTAGGCTGGAAAGTCTAAGTCATATCTTTAAGAAGCGTCGGTATTTGGGATGTGTCTTAAAGAGTGAGTAGAACTGAAATACTTCAAAGGGCAGGGAATGATGGAAAAGTACAAAACCTCAGAGGAAAACAGTGGCAGCCAGACACAGTGGGATGTGGTTGCAGGGCTGGGAGCTGTCCAGGGCAGAGGCTTCTGCAGGCCCTGGGAGGGAGGGGAGGCTGCAGAGAGCGGGGAAACCTCACAGATAATGGGAGCTAGAGCTCCTTTGCTGTGTTGTGTGGGATGAAAAAAAAAAAAATCAGAGAATAGCAGTTTTTGCTCAAGCCCATGAAAGAAAGTTCCTAGTTTGAAGACTTGGAATAAGTATTTTTCTCTAATGCAGCATTGACCTGCCTGAGCTCAGCAGAGCAAATCTTCCACCCCTATGTGGTGACTTCAGTGGCACCAGCAGAGGAGCCACCGCATCATTTGTCTTTGTGAAAGGCCCTGAGCAGATTCCTGTGTTCCGTTTGTGCACCTTGTGGAGGGCTCCAGAGTGCATAGCCTGGTTCGCCCCACTGCTTGGCCATCTGCTGCACCTTACAATGTGGCCTGGCAAGTCGGGATATGGCTTGGGCAGCCCAGCATTACAGCAATATGTTACCCAACTCCTTGGTGGAGAAACAGAATGGCCATCTTCAAGATCCCCAGGAATTCCAAGTCATGTGACTTCCTTTGTCTCCTCAAGACCAATGATTTCCAGAGGTATTTTCATAAGAGCAAAAACCAACAGGCAGTCAATGTGAACCAACACCCTCTTAGGTATTGCTGAGTGAAGAGCCGGCCTCAGAATATAGGAGGGGATGACTCCCTCTCCAGAACAGAAGCATAAACCACGCAATGAGGAGCACTCATGGGTGGCTTGGGAGGAATCATTTCCTGGGGCAGGAAACACCTGTGCAAAAGTATGGTTGGCGTCATCATATGTGCACGTGTGTGTAAGATTGTGGATAAGTGCAGATGCAGAATCTAAGTCCCTCCCAAGATCTACTAAATCCCAGTCTGCATTTCCCAAGTGATTCCTGTGCACGGAAAGGGCTGGGACCACTGACTTCGAAGGGGACACTCAAAATGTAGATTGCACTATCTGGGGAAATAGTCTTGATGCAATGAATGAAGTGAGGGTCTTCTTGTATATAAACTCCCATCCGGGAATTTATATTTAATGCTCACAGAGGTTGCAGACGGTATACTCCAAATGATTGCATGTTAATACTAACTGATCCCTTAGCAGTTACCACGGAGCCCAGTACAGTAGAGCTGAAAACGCTGGGTTCCTCCAGCTGCCTTCAGTGTCTCCTCAGGACGGTGACAGGGAAGGGACTCTGTTCCCCACACTGGCTCCAGTCTGAGAAGTATGCTGAGATGGCCACTCCTTTCATCTCTGCTTACAGGTTATTCACACAAGGGCCTGTGGGTGCAGACAATGGACGTGCTGACCTCATTAGCAACTGCTTTGCTCTGCGACCCAGTCCTCTAATCTGGTTCCCAGGCATAGGCTCTGAGGGTTCACCCTAGTGGCTGACCTTGTTCCCTCCGCTAGGCAAGTCCCATTGCACACACGATGAATGGGGAGTTCAAAACCCGCTTTGGCAAGGAAAGGTCTCTTTCTGCTTGAAGTCTGAACTGAACATGAGCTCCCTATGTGCATAGCACAGTGATCCATCACATGCTATCACTTACCGCTCCCAGGCAGCAGTAATTCTGGACAGTACTTCTCAAACACACTATGCTCAGTATCACATGGGCTCTGTTGCTCACACAGAAAGCAAAAGGATAGTGTCAGACTTGAGCAAGAAGAACAAAAGTGCCTCTTAGGCCCCCAAACATCCTCATAAAACTCAGCCCCTAAGACAGAATAATAACTAACAGGGACCATATTTTGAAATCATTAAAAATGTGTGTGTTTAGCCAAGAAAATGAAATAAGACTTAGCAAAAATTAATTCCACTTCTTATGGGGTGATTAAAAATAGAGATAAATTGTCGGTTAATGAAGCACACAGACTGGAGAGGTGATATAGATAATAAAAAGTGGATTATTCACAGCTCTATTTTTAATTGAAAATATATAGGATGGTTTTTTGCCTCAGTGATTTTGTACTAATATAGTTGCTTTAACAAATGGTTTGCTTTCTTGGCACCCGGCTCACATATTGACCCTGGGAGCTGCGCAGGGATAAGATCCAAGTTGTCCATCACTGGGGATTCAGTGTTTCCACTAGTTGATCTTCAGGTAGAAACATAAGAACTGACTTTTTTTTCCTAACCATCTAATTGTTCAGAAACACTATAAAGCATTCCACTTTAATAGCTTCCACACAACAGGAAAATTGTGGACACAATTTTCACTTATTTATTCCCTCAACAGGTAATTATCGGCCCCTACTCTAAACCAGGCCTTGTCTTAGGATGCTGAAGAGACAATCGCTAAGCCAGACAAACACAGATCTTTACCCTTGTGGAGCTTACATTTTAACTGAAGAAATGTGTAAATAAATAATCCAAAGGATAATTGCCTTACAATTCTGACAGAGATAATTGGCCAAAGAAAAATTAGCATCCCAGAAAAATATGTTAACATCTGGAGAATAATGAAATTATGAGCAACAAGCATCAAGGAAATCATGCCAAATTCAAGTGATGGCTGCTCTTGGTAGGCATCCAGAATTAACTATTAAAATAACATATTAGCCTGAAACCCAGTATGTCTTCAGTGAAGGCCGTGGAGGGGGTTATGTCATGCTTCATCCCTGCAGGGTGGACAGATGCCAGGGTGTTTCATGGGAACCTAATTGTTCTTCCCTGCCAGGAAATCACTCCAGCGTGACAAAATCCCAAGAATCAAAGTGCCTGAAGGCAAGACCTCCTGGAGCAAAGTCGTATGGCTTTTGGGTTATGGTATAATCACCCAAGTACCCTACAGTTGGCTGTGACTCTGACGGAGTGCCAGGTTCACCATAGACAGTCTGTGACCTTGGGCAAGTTACTAATGCCTTTGAACCTCATGTTTCTCATTTGTAAAATGAACATTATAATGCACCAGCACAAGGTTAGTGGAAATTATACATACATACATACATATATATATATATATATATATATATATATATATATCCACTATGTACAATGCTCACTACACAGTTAAGTTTGCAACACATGTTATTACCTTGCCTCAATCTTACAGCTATACAGTAAGATTTATAAAGTTCAAAAATATTTCACAAGTAGACACAAATGTTCATACTTTACCTTTAGAAACTCTTATGCACATCACACTCCCCACCCACCCAAAAGCTGCACTTCCTGTGGATGTTTGGAAATCTGTTCATGAACTGAGGGACAAGCATTTCAAACATCACTGCTGACTCCTGCCAGCTACCCTACTCACCCAGGGAGCAGTTCCTGTGTGTGACTTGGCTATTCCATTACATTTGTCCTTATTTAGAAGTAAGAATAAAAAGAAGAAGTGAGAAAAGGTAAATACAAAAATTAGGAATAGCTCTCTTTAAAAAATTTTTTTTGTTGATTTCAGAGAGGAAGAGAGAGGAAGAGAGAGAGAGAGAAACATCAATGATGAGAAAGAATCATTGATTGGCTGCCTCCTGCACGACCCCTACTGGGGATCGAGGCTGCAACCCAAGCATGTGCCCTTGACCGGAATTGAACCCAGGACTCTTTAGTCCACAGGCCGACACTCTATCCACTGAGCCAAACCAGCCAGGGCAAGGAATAGCTCTCTTTATAAACCATACAATGTAGTAGAACGAGGAGGCCACTGGGCCTCTAAATTTAGTGAGAAAACATTTTCTTTTATAAGCACTTCAGCCTAATTCCCTTGCAAACAGGCATGAGCCTTGGTTTCCATAGGAGGGTGTGTGGAGGAACCAAGCTCTGCTTCCCCAGGGGGTGCCCGGCGACACTGTGTACACTGGCACCTTCTGCAAACCTTGGAAGGGGAGCGCAGCTGAGTGCCGCTAGAGGCTCACAGGCTGTTCGGAGCTGCCAGGCATGAACCCTTTCCAGCTCCAGAAAGCCTACACTGTGACAAGCTTCTCTGTCGTCAGGAGTTCATTTAGATCCTTCCAGACTCCAGCTACTTGAGCCTCAATTCTTTAAGTTCTGGCCACTCTCAGCCTTTCTCCTTAGGTCCTTTGCCCTATGCCTTTCGTGCATTTCTTTGACGATTTCTTGATGATACCTCAGACTCAGTAGGCTGAGAATGAAATCTTTATACTTGTGACTGAAATTATGGATTCCTGCAGCTCAGCGGATCTCAGACTGACTAATATGTGAAGAGAAACTGATGTGATGGTGCAGCGGTGCTGAAGTTGAGTGAGAGTGAAGACAAGAGAGTGGAGAGGATGAAGGAATGGCCTAAACCTTGTGAGCAGCACTGGGTTAATGAAAATTTAGTTCTGACCCTAAAGCCTTTTTTTATCAGGGCCTGTTTGTTGCATCGATTAATGGCATCAGCAAAAAATTTACACACTTAGGCTGAAAATGTCCTCATCTCATACTATAATGAAGAAGTTAAGCCCCGACTGGTTTGGCTTAGTGGATCAAGGGTCGGCCTGTGGATTTGAGGGTCCCAGGTTCGATTCCAGTTAAGGGCATGTACCTTGGTTGCGGGCACATCCCCAGTAAGGCATGTGCAGGAGGCAGCTGATCCATGTTTCTCTCTCATCGATGTTTCTAGTTCTCTATCCCTCTCTTTTCCTCTCTGTGAAAAATCAATAAAATATACTTTTTTAAAAAAGAAGTTAACAAATCTTGTCAAACACACCTCCAAAGTAATTTTCTCAATTCTTGCTTTTCACTATTTATCTCAGCTGCCACTGCCGTAATCTGTATTTTCTTTTGCACTCCCTACCATTATTTTTTTTTTCTCTCAAGCGGTTTCATTTACGTGAAGCATTGCTCCTCCCAGGGTGCTTACCTATCTAGGTTTGGTTCAAAGTTTAGGACCTAGTTTAGTTTCACCTGCTCTAAGAAAACTTCCTTAACCACCCTTGAGGGATGTATTAACAGTAATTTATTCCATCCCTGTCTTCAATCCCTCCCCTCCCTGCTTGTACTGAATATACAAGACACCAAGTTTTGCTCCCACACTTTACCCAACTCCTCTGGACAAGGTCACTAACACATCTTGAAAAACGGACTGTAGCACACAGTTCTTATCTTACTCTATCAGTAGCATTTGACACAGTGGATCGGTTTCTCTATCTCTTGATATTTTCCACTGGGTACGCTGGACACCACTCATTCATGGTTTTCCTCCTGCCTAGCCTCCCTCTTCTCTGTTTCCTTCTCATCTCCCTGATGTCTACACTAGGAAGTGTCTTGGGTGTCTTCCCTATGTTAAGTCTTTCTAGGTGATGGTATTCAGTCCCTTTGCTTTAAATTACGCTTAAACTTGATGACTCCCACCTTTAATCTCTAGTCTGAAATGTCCTCCAGGACCCCAGGCTCATCTTCCAATGACATGTCCAGTTGGGAGGCATTGACACTGATTCTTTTCTCTCCCATCTCAAGTCTATCCCAGCAGCCAATCCTGTTGACTCTGCCTTCAGAATGTATTTCCTGCCCCACCACTTCTAAACATGTCCAACTCTCCCTCCCTTGTCCAAGCTCTCTTTTGCCTGGATTGAAATAGCCTTTGAATTAGACATTTTGCTTCTTCTTTTGGAGTTCTGCAGTCTATTCCACAATAATTGTAGTAACACTTTTGCAACATTAGTCACATCATTTTAATCATCTGTTCCAAACTTTCAGATGGCTTCCTACCTTTCTCAGAAGGAGCTCGAGTCTGTACTTTGATCTATGTAGCTCTGAAAGGACTGCCTGCCCACATACCTATTTCTTAGCAAATTTTCTAGAGTTCTTTTTCCCATTCCCTTGGTTCATACCATGCTGACATCCTACACCATTCTTTGAACATGCTGAGCACATGACAGTCTTAGACTTCTCTTTTCTTTGCTGAGAGCATCTGCCAACCAGATCTTTGCATGACTTTTCTTTCAGTCATCTTCTCAAATAATCCTTCTCTAACCGCCCTTCCCCCGACCATATAAAATAGTAACTCTATCCCATGCTCCCTAATCCTCTGCCTGGCTTTATTTTCTTTCCATAGAGTTTTCAGATTACCACCATTTGACCTTCTTCCTCTCAATCAGCTAGTGTGTTGCCTCCTATGAAAATGTATGATCAATGACAGCTGTGTCTGTCTATTACTCTAAACTTGATATTTAGGATAGTATCAGGCACATAGCGGGTTCTCAATAAGTATTTATTGAATGGATGATTAGATGGCTAACTGGGATCAAGATCTGCTCAACAGTTTTGCCACTGATACCCTCTTTTGAAATGATGTGGTTGGAAATGCAGTAGTGGAGGGTGGATGACCAAGGGACCTTTGAGGAAAATGCTTGAATAATTAATGGCAGAAAGTGCATCTTGGAATTTTTCTCATAGTAATAAATACTTGAAAACCTGGGAGAAATCAAAGCGATCAGATGGTTTGTTATAAAAGAAAAAATAATGTCACAGAAGGCAGGTGATACATATTCTGATTATGAATCTAATTACCTACTAGAGTTTCCATGCACAAAAATTTGTGTACTCAGAGGAGGGGGGGGGTCCCTCAGCCCAGCCTGTGCCCTCTCTCAGTCTGGGATCCCTTGGGGATGTCCACCTGCTGGCTTAGGCCCGCTCCCTAGGGGATCGGGCCTAAGCTAGCAGTCAGACATCCCTCTGGCAGCCCGGGAGCCCTTGGGGAATGTTGACTTGCCAGCAGGGAGCAGGCCTAAGCTGTAGTCCAACATCCTTAGCACTGCTGAGGAGGCAGAAGAGGCTCCCAACCACCAGCACTGTACTGGCAGCTGGCAGCCTGGCTTGTGGCTGAGCAGAACTCCCCATGTGGGACACACTGACCAGCAGAAGGCAGCTCCTGCATTGAGCATCTGTCCCCTTGTGGTCAGTGTGTGTCATAGTAAATGGTCATTCCCAGTCATTCCGCTGTTAGGCTCAATTTGCATATTACCCTTTTATTATATACGATGGTATCCTGAGCAAGCTGCTAATTCTGTTTGCTTCCATTTCTCATCTGTACAATAATAGGGATGAATTAGCTGGTGTCTGAGATCCTTTCTACACCTATAATTTTGTTCAGTTATGTAGGCATCTAGAAAAAGGAAAGAGGAGAGAGAGAGAGAAAAGGAAGGAAGGCCTTTTTTATTATTCATATTTTCATATTCCTACTAAAGAGTACAAGGAATGAGATAAGTTGGAGTATGTATAAAGAAAATTCCACAGAAGAAATTATTTTGATGTGATGCATTTCATAGAGTAAATGTAATTTTATCATTGGATTTCTAAGCATTCCAGAAATACACTTGATTTATACTGAGTTCCACATTATCTGATGTTACTTATGTCCAATGCCTACACCTTTTGTTCAAGACTAGAGCTCTTCTTTCTAGTATCTCAATGTAGGTTGGGCCCTTTGTTGACCATATTGAATCATTTATTCTATATATTAAAAGGATAATATGCAAGTCAACCGAAAAGCAGAACAAGCAGCCACTATGACACACACTGACCAACAGGGGGCAGATGCTCAATGCAAGAGCTGCCCCCTGGTGGTCAGTGCACTCCCATAGGGGGAGCACCACTCAGCCAGAATCCCTGAGCCAGGTTCACAGCTGGCAAGCACAGCAGCAGTGATGGGACTCTCTCCTGCCTCTATGGCAACACTAAGGATATCCGACTCATGGACCCCAGGGAGCGGACCTAAGCCAACAGTTGGACATCCTGCAAGGGCTCCCTGACTGTGAGAGGGTACAGGCCAGGCTGAGTGATACCCCCCCTGCACGATTTTTGTGCATCGGGCCTCTAGTTACTTAATAAAATTAAAGATACATACCCATGCTTTGAGATATTTTCCCATATGCTGAGACATTGTAATATGATAAAATTTTTAAGTCTTTATTTCTCATTATCAGCCTTGAAATTTAATATAAATGCATGATATCCAATGCCATGCATGCAGCATTTTATTTCATTTCAGTTGCGTTTTCATGAAGGGTTGCCCTCTTTCATCTATGACCATCAAATGTTTATTACTCTACCTAGGTAGCTATTCTGTGTGCAGGGTTTGCTTAGTAGCTTTCTCCTGAGGTATTCCTAAGACAGGATATGAGTTCATAACAGCACCTGAAAGGAACATGACCCTGCATTTCTGGAAAGCACAGCCGCTTACAGTGTCAAGCTAAACAACTCAAAACTATGGTCCAATTAACTGAGAACACTGCGGAGGAGGTCAAAGATCCCATAAGAACTAATAAAGACACTGGAGTTCCGACAAAAGAATCTGGAGGAGTGATCTGGGCTCACAGTGATTACCCCCAGAGCTAAGGAGAGCACTCAAGAAAATGAAGGCACAAGTGAAAATTGTCAAAGCGTCTCACCCAGTTGAGTTCCAAAGTTGAATTTAGACTCTTGTAAAATCTACCACATTCTTTATCTTTAGAGGGGGGGGGGTTCAGAAGCTAGGTAAATGGGAACTCGCAGATGGCATCCCTCTGTTGATTGTTTTAGAAACTTGGAAAATAGAGAGCGTAGAACTGGCATGCAACGACAGCCATTCTGTTTAGATGAAAGCTGAACTGCTTGACACACCATAGTAAAGGTAAAATATCAAGTACATTCAGCAGAAAGGATGTGGATGGAATATGAGACACATGCCTGGAACTCCTGTTACTATCTCGAGGTTTGGAATCGCTGAGTGGGTGAGATCCATGGCTGAGGTTCACTAAAGGACAGCAACCTGCACTTGAACTGAGGTCGACCTAAATGTGTCACAGTAACAAATGACTTGCAGGGAAGTGGTAAATCATAGTCATTAAACAAACAATGGTTGTGGACTATCAGTTCTGCTTTGCCAAATAGGAGCCATCTTCACTGCCATGCAGCCAAAGAACATCAGTTCCTTCTAAGGTGCAGAATCAAGCCAGTTGCACTCTTCTTGATGTCACCCAATTCGCTGCTCTCTACTAGGCTTTGCATTTGATTTTTAACTGAGTTTATTGGAGGTGACATTGGTTAATAAAATTATGTAGGTTTCAGGTGTACAACTGTATAACACATCATCTGTCTATTGTATTGTGCTCATCACTCAAGTGGATCCTCCTATCATCATTTTCTCCCCTTCACTCTCTTCTACCTCCTCCCACCCCACATTTCATTTGTTTGTAATTTAGTGCTTTTTTAAAATATATTTTTATTGATTTCAGAGAAGAAGGGAGAGGGAGAGAAACATAGAAACACCAATAATCAGAGAGAATCATTGATTGGCTGCCTCTTGCATGCTCCACACTGAGAATTGAGCCTGCAACTTGGGCAAGTGCCCTGATAAGGAATGAAACCATGATGCCCTGGTTCCTTGGTCAATGCTCACCCATTGAGCGGGGCTGTAATTTAGCTTTTTATTCTGTGCTTTTCCACTCCTCTCTCTGCCAGTTATTTGCTAGATTATAACCAGTCTCAAAGGTATACTAAAAATCACCTGATTTATTTTCATTCTGTGTTCTGGAATTTGATGTTGCCACCCCTTTCTCAGGGGTAATGTCATGTAAACATCCTCTGCCTCCGTGTGCTTCTTTATTGCTGTCGGGGTGCCCTGCTGCAAGCATTGCACCGCCCTTGCGATGGAGAGTATGCCTCCCGCACTACTCATGATTATTACTGTTCTCCCAGGCAGGGCTCCCAAATTCAGATAAACCATGCCCCTCAATTACAAGGGCTAGTTGAAATGGATGCTTACCTTCCAAGTGCCTTATTTTCCAATATGCAGTGTTGACATCCAATTATGAGGCGTTATTGGGAACACAGAGGTCACTACTTACATCGCAAAAGCTCTTACAGCAAACATGTCATTGTCTCTTGTATACTTTGGGCTTTAAAACCTTAGAATTCACATCAGGAGACTATTAGCATTGCCCTGTTCTTTCTGAACATGGCCGCATATGGAGAATGTACTGGTCCAAATACTAAAAAAGCCAACAAAGCAATCCAATAGGAAATACTGAGTTAAAAAACAATTGCAGTGCAAAAATGATTGCTTTGTTCTCCATCTCCCTTGTCCACATCCCTCACTCCCAGGTTAAATGCCAGGGCATCTCTTTGCTGGCATAAAAATTCCAGCAAAGAAGAAGACAGTCATTATTTTATCATTTAAAATTAATTATAATAGTATTAGTCATGATGAACTAATGTTGCATTATGTAGCTTTCAAACGTATTCCCAAAGGACTTTGATTATAATTTGCCATTTTATTCATGTTCAATTATTTTAAAGTGTTGCTGAATTAACAAGATCCACTCAGCCTTAATCACCACTTACCTCATCAGTTTCTAGCCCTGACATGCCTGGCTCATAAAGACAATCTGGCAGATTAAGACAGGAGCCATGGCGGTCTCAGCCGCCATCTGCAGTCAGTTCTGAGGGGGGGACATTTCCGTGGGAGCAGATGCTACTGTGCCACGCATGGTGAGGTGGGGGCCAACACTCTCTGTTGCTTGGTTAATGCTTTGTAGATTGACCTCCAGAATTCTGTAGTAGAGTGTTCCACAGGTTCTCTCTGATGATCACTCATCATCTTGGCTCCGTTTCCTCAGGTCTTAAGAAAGTAGACTCGGTGCATTTTGATTTTTGTTATTGGCATTGATTTCCCCAGATCCACTCTCCTACCCCCCAAGTGGCTCCCATTTCATCTGGACGGCACTGCTACATTTGATCTCTGCGGGTTCCTTTGTCTCTTCTTCCAAAGTTTGTTTCTTTCCCACACTCTCCTTGGGCTGTCTTCTAGATCACATCAGTAGACTTCATGACTCCTTCCAGATCCACAAGCTCCCTTATATTCCATACCATGTTCTCTCACCTGATTTCGTTTTGTCTCATGTACTTGGTGAGCACCAAGTCACTTAAAATTGACCAAAAGAGCCCTGGAATAGCGAATTACCTTGAGATCCTGGCAATAGCATGGCTCAGTGCTATGAAAATATTAAAGTCCTCCTGTGTGTGTCCATCACCAATGGGATAATATAGTAGTCCAAACTAGATACAGCTACAACCAGTTCAACTGAACAGGCTGTATTCAGTCACAGGAAATGCAGTCATGTCCACAATAGAACTGATGCTACTCATCAGAAACCCCTAGATTTTATCAAGTACCAATCACCTCAGTGAGTGGAATGACATTAATCAGATTCTAACCACCCATTTTGGGTAACGCCTATAAACATTTTTACGGTTTCACACAGGGGTTCTGTATGAGGGCCTTTTAACTGGATGGCATTATAACTACGAGTTTCCTAAGCATTCCAGCTCCTGCTCTCTGACTGAGGGTTTAATTCAAAGGAAAAAAATGAACAGGGTCTGTGGCACTGTTCTCCCTTTTATCTGTCCTGTCCATGTTGTGCTGTTTAAATGTACTATTCTCATACTAAGAACTTGTTTAGCAACTCAGACTGTGACCTTTAATATAGGCCTGAAAAATGATAATGAATGACTTGAACAAGAGATTCTTAGTATTACAGTAATTAAAAGAAAAGGATGCTATATTCCATAATGACATGAAATCTATGTACAAGCCTCACTCAAAGCATTAGCATTTTCAGAATAGCAATTAGAGTTCTCTGAGTAATCTTTACACATTTTTACATGTATATGCATATACATGTACTAAATGTGTTCAGTATTGGTGCTGATGGGAAATAGTTGATGCTACATTATGCTGTTTAGATGATATGTCTATTAATGTCTAACAGATGTGATTACATGTCACTAAGAGTTGAGTATTGCTCCTAGTGCTCAATCGGTATTATTTAATTCTCACTAAATGATGCATGTTACCTTCATTTTACATTCAACCAACTGAAACAATAAGTGACTGGCTTGATGCCACATAACTGGAAGCTGATGAGGCCACAATATGACTCTAAGTACAGAGAGGCCCCTGATCTAAGCCCTAAACCACATTGCTCTGATTCCCCCTCAAAAAATTATCAGTGACATTTGTCTTGATGGAGCTGCAGCCGCAGCTTTATTTTGGTTTCCCTTTTAGTCAGAACTTTTGTATAAAACATTTTATAAACATTATTTGCCCAGAAACACTAAAGGAAAAAGATGTTCCTTCCCCCACCCCCTCCCCCCCCCAATCATTCCAGAGCTGGTAGAGGTGTTCCTTTGAAATATTCTGTTAATTCATTTGCGATCCATCTACTGTGCAGGTTAAGCTCACTGCCAAAGCTCATGATAAAATGTGCATTCACCCAGAAAGAAGTTGGGACTACCCTTTAAATAAAGAGGACTCCTGAAATGGCCAGCCTCTGCTCGGGTGCCTGTGCTGCTTCCTATAAAAATGACGGAATGGCAGTGGGTACCAATGGCATCTGCTCCCTAGATTCCCCTTTCAGCATCTCGGTCTGGGATGCAGCTGCTGGCATGATTTTCCTTTCTTACTTCCCCAATGATTCCTTTCTGCCTCCTGGGGTTTCTTCATTGCTTGTCTTTTTTGACATGACCTCCTTGTACCTGAAACAACTCATCTGGTACAAAACTTTCCTGTAATTCTGGCTCCCTTTGCTCCTTCAGACCACCAGGCGGGGTCCCTCTTTCTCCTTTTCCTCATCACTAGGTCTCCCTCCCAAGCCTTCTGTGTGGACAGCGTGCCTCTTAGCATGTAGAAGCTCTTCATGTCATTGAACAACAAAAATCTAGAGATGTGTTTTAAGGAGTGTTCTTGTGTCACTGCAGTGAAGTAGAATGAATGGGATCCTAATTAATTTCACCTCTGAATGGGGCAGCCCTCTCAAGAGAGTTCACATGAATTCGACATCCCACCCACTTATCGCAACTTGACTTTAAAAACTACACTAAACTAATATGTTTTAAATAAACCTTTGTTCCAATTACTGCCTTTTAAAGAGCAAATGCCAATGGCGATAAGATTCCAATCATTTTTACTGCAGAAGGGAGGAAAGCATGCTAAGCAGAGTCATATCTAGTCCTTGAGAGGCTGAAGAAAGTAGCTCCCACCATCCAGACTGTGCAGACAGTGGACGGGAGTCGGCCACTGTCAGAGGATGTAGCCTCCTCAGTGGGCCCATGTACTAACCAAATTAATGAGTCTACATCACTCCTGAAAGCTTGCACTATTCCCAAACCCTCAAGTCCCTATGGTTTCATAGGGTAAGGACCATAAAGGGTATTACTTACACTGATCACAATTGTTCTTTTTAAAAAAAAAAAAAAATAATGTATTTAGTTTGTTTTCAGTCCTTAGAAACCTAACTGACAGATTTTGATGACTGGAATATAAAAAGAGATTTTGAAATACTTCATGGGAAAATAAACTGTAAGAAAGATAGCATAGATTGTAAGTCGCAGTTCTTAAGCTATTTGCATTCCCATCAGCACAGTTCGATAGCTTTCCCTGTACAGTTTCGATGACAGGTACACCTGGCACACTCCCCGTATCTATACCATCTCAGAAGAGGTCAATTTTTAAAATCATGTATTAAAAGCATCATTTGCTAGTTTAAGATATGATTGGAATCTCTAAAGGTACAATTAAGTCATTAACCAATTATCCGGTTATCATGTTGATTCACTGAGATCATGAGGAAAACCCGGTGTCGATTATTTTTTAGAGGGAGAATTAACATTATATGGAATCTATTTCCCTAATGTAAGTGAATCTCATAAGTATAACCTTTGCAAGGATAGTGCTTTAGGTACTGAATGTACTTTCTATTTCTAGTCACTTAATGTAAACGAAAGGAAATGAGACGCAGTGGAATGGACATTTATCATGATCAGAAGGGCTCCATCAGACATGGGAGTTGGGCTTAAGAAAGTCCGAGCTTTGTAGGGATGTATGCCTTTTGGGTGACTCCATTTTCAGTGAAAGCGCTGTCATCGTCGTGCTGTTAATATTCACTGTGGGTACTTTTGGGGCGTTACGCTCTCCCCAGCTTCCTCTGCAGCCTCTATTCCCCTACCATCTGGAACCTCTTAACAAGGGATGGTTTGGTGCTATATTAAGCTTCTCTGATCTTTCAGATTTAGATTTTTTTTTTGGTTTTATCTTGCTTTGGAATACACACAAACACTTATTAACTCAAAGGGACTTTGGCGGAAGGTGACAATGCTTGGGTTCATTTTCTTGCCCTGTTAAAAATTAAAGGTTAATTTTGGCACGTCCTAAAGGATACTCCTTTTTGGTCACAGTTCACGTTGATGAAGGTAATATACAGGTGTGCATACATACATGTAATCACATGTTTATTTACATATATGTGTACACATCCACACACATTTAAATGTGTTAAATTTTCATAGCAATCCACACGGCTTTCTGAGCTGCTGGGGAAATTTGCTTGAAGAAACATGAGATGCACACGGTGGCGTAAGCACTGAGCAGGAACCAGGGAAAATGGTTCTCGCCCTCACACTGCCTCTCTGCCCTGGATCTGAGGACAATTCACTAAACCTTGTCTTTCATTCATAAAATAGGGATACCCTATCTTCCTACCTCCCTCAAAAAAAGGTGGCCGAGACTCCATGCAACAATGCTGAAAAAGCACTTTGCACACTGAAAAACGGCTCAGCAGTATAAAACATTGCTCCTAGGTGTCTTGCACTAGTCAGCTGAGCAACTTGGAAGGTGAGACCTTAGCACAGTGATCCTCACAAGTCAGGAGCAGGCTAACGGAACTGGTAGTGAAATTAACTTCGCTAGACATCTGTATGGAAATATGGATGACTTTCTGGACTCATGCTTATTTCTTTTTGAACACAGACCAATATATTAAAACTTACTCTGAAAATTATTTTAAAAATTATGTCCAAACTAAGGAGGTTTAGGGAAGGCTGTAATCACATTCAGTCATTAAAGTGATAACAATAATATTGATCCAAACTTTCTCTAATAGTGTCATCAAACATCTTGTAAAAATTAAGCCTCACACTTTTCTTGTTTGAAAATGAATTAATAATTCCTTGAAGAATGAGACCTGCACAGTCACTGCCATTAGCTAGTTCTTGGGATGAGTTTAATCCTGTCGTCTTTTAATTTAATCACTACAAAAGTCTTTCATCTTTTTTTGACTTGTAGTCCAACTATCCTTACTTCAATTTCTAATAAATGCATCTTGCTTATTGTTTAATAACTTATAAGCTTTGAAAATAATCTAACTGCTCTGGGCCTATGAAATTAAAAGAGCTGCTCCGAGATGGCATCTCTCATTGCACAAGATATCAAATAACCAAAGAAATATCATTTGATTAATTTTGAAATGGGAAGAATTATTTCTAAAATCTCAAGAGAAAGATAAACATACATTTTAGATGACATGAAATCAGAATCTAAAATATTTTCATAACTTTTGCCCTACCTGGTTCGGCTCAATGGCTAGAGCATTGGCCAGTGGACTGAAGCATCCCAGGTTCGATTCTAATCAAGGGCACATGCTCAAGTTGTAGGCTTGATCCCCAGTAGGGGCTGTGCAGGAGGCAGCCAATCAATGATTCTCTCTCATCATTGATGTTTCTATCTCTCTCTCCCTCTCCCTTCCTCCCTGAAATCAATAAAAATATATTTAAAAAATAAAATAACTTTTCATAACATTTAAAAATACTTTAGGTCTCACTTCTGATGATGTAAAACTCTAACTGGGAGATGGGAACTGAGTCTGTGAAGGGAGACATTTATTCCCAACTAACATGGTAGAGGTAGAATGTGCTGTTAGTTTTCTAGAAAGCTAGCAGATTCTTTTTAAATTACCTAGCAATAAAGATGAAGGTGGAAAGACTGTAAAAATATTACTTGTGTGTGCAGATTTCCATATTTCTTTACAAATAAGACACCGTTGCAAATGCAGATAACAAAACCATTATACATCCACCTGGAGGCAAAAGCTATGAAATTCGAAAAGACCAGTGTAGGGAGACTATGGATAGATGGGCTCACCTATAGCCCTAGTACATGTGTAAAGTTAACATAACAGTAACTGGGATTTCCATGATAATCTGCATCATGGATTGAAATTGAAGATGTCCCCAACCTACAAAACCATATTCCACCTCTTTTATTTCTCTTTTCAGGCAGGCACACAAGTGCTAAAGTTTACAGTTGTTTGGGGGTGGGGAGAAGGGGGGTCTCTGTTCCTAACACAAGAAACTTGAGAACATCCCTGAAAGAAAGTGCACATTCATTGCAACCTATTCCCTAGAAGGATGTGTGGCAACAGCCACCATTGCATCTATTTAGCTAACTGCTATGTCCTTATCTCTGAAGCCATGGCCCAGATGAAGTAAGTGCTCAATAAACACTTCATTAAGTGAATACATGAATAATAAATGACTGGGATGCTATAAAGAATCTAAAATGAAAGCACCAGTTACATCAATATTGAAGATCTCAAGATTAATGTTGAATGAAAAGAACTTGGGGAAATTTTTAAGGTCTAGTTGCAGGAACATGTAACTGTAAAATCATTTTTGTAAATTACAAAACCTGTAATTATTGTAGATTATTTATGGAGAATACAAACAAAAACACAAGTGTCAAAACATGGACAAGAAAGATGGGCAAATTACGGAAAATAGTTCCCTTGGGGGAAAGATTAAGTGACTAGCGACCACAGAGGCAACTGTAAGCTCATCTCTTTTATATTATTTTTTTAAAAAGCAAATATGATGAAATCTGAGCATTTTTAAAACCTGGCTTTTACACATTAACCTTAATCTTCAAAATAGCAATTTCTGCATTATCTTCACATGAAGTATTTCATAATTAAATTTATAATGATCCCAACATACCTAGTATACTAAATGCATGACATTTTTTTCTTAATATAGTACAATAACTTATTACACTCTGATTTTTCAACTGCTTAGTACCTTATGTTAGTATCTTACCAATTTTAGCTATTCTATTCAAATTCCACCAATTTAAAATATCAGTATAGTTTGAACTGTGAAGTGTAAGTTCATTACTGCCCTGTGGAATCACCACTGGCTGGTAAGTCAGACAGTGATTAATCCATAGTCCCCGTGTTACCAATGACACTGCACTAGCACAGAACAAAATTCTGTCTAGCTCTGTCCTTGCCTGCTAGTAGCTTACTATTTATTTATTTATTTAATGTTTTTCTTTATTGATGAAGGTATTACATATGTGTCCTTACCCCCCAGTGCTCCCCCAACCCCCCACTCATGCCCTTACCTCCCTGTTGTCTGTGTCCATTGGTTAGGCTTATATGCATGCATACAAGTTCTTTGGTCGATCTCTCTACCTTATTCCCACCCTCCCCTGCCTTCCCTCTGAGGTTTGTCGGTCTGATCGATGCTTCTCTGTCTCTAGATCTGTTTTTGTTCATCAGTTTATGTTGTTCATTATATTCCACAAATAAGTGAGATCATGTGGTATTTATCTTTCTCTGACTGGCTTATTTTACTTAGCATAATACTCTCCAGTTCCATCCATGCTGTTCAAATGGTAAGAATCCCTTCTTTTTTAGAGACTTTGATGCAGGAAACTCTATAATGCCAAAAGGGACATAGCAATATGAGTTCAAGCTGTGGTTTCTTACGGTTTCAGAGGCTTGACATGTGCCTTTTATTCTTTTGCATTTATAGCTCCATTCTTCTGGGCAAAGAGGGTGCCCCCCCAAATATTTTCTGCACTCCCAAGCACAGTGTTCACACTTCATCAATAATAAAAAGTAACCACGGCATTTAACCTTTCATTAGAACTGCCCTTGGCGATTGCTGTCATCTCTTTACGACTTGCCTCTAATTCATGTTGATGTCTTTAATGATGATTTTAATTGCCTAAAACAATTCTGCATGGCTACAGTTATGGATGGCGCTGAGTGGAATATGCTCACATACCCTGGTTACATGTGTTTGAGCCTGGAAGACAACCGAGGCTGTTTAATCCATATCAATGACATCAGTGCGGACCCAGTTAGCATGGTCCGCAGCCCCTGCCTGATTCAGAGGAACATGGTCGTTCAGCTGGAAGCACACCTGACAGGAGCCCCATAGCCATGGAGGTAAAAGCTGCAGGATCGCCCAGTAGGCTGGAGAAGCTGTCATCCTCTCCTCGGCTGTTGAATACTAATATCAAGGTCAGAAGGGTGTAATGTTAGGCTGCCAACATATTGCTGGCATTGATAGACCAGGAGATGTTTAAGAAAGTAAAGAAAGAGAACTTGGGAAAACTTTTGTCAGGTCTACTTTGCTAGGGCTCTTTACTTCCTGGAGATAATTCTCCAGTTTATCTTTGTTTTATAACAAAATCTTCTGGTGGTTTCTTCTGCATAATGATTCAAATATTCTTTCTTCCTTTTGTCCCCAACATTATTAAATTTATATCTTGGCTAAGAATTGTAACTATTGTAAGAAAAAAAAGTATATTCCTTTGAGATTCTAATTTTAAAAGAAAGCCTGCTTTTGTTGAGCTTCACATTCACCCGCTTCTGCTATGAGTGGAGTGAGAAGAGTAGATACATTTCACTCCAGGACCATCTCCTAAAAATGTGACTTCAAAAACATAATTCTCTTCTCCTCAGAATGTAGAGAGTAAGACTATAATAAGTAGAGAGCACGAGTGTAAATGATATTGAATTTCCAAGACAATTGCTTGTTCTAATTAAATAATGATCACTATTGCATTGTTACTAAATAACATTTATCCTTGAAACACACTTTTTAAAAGGTGCCTTTATATCTGCTCTTTATGCTGTTTGATCCCTGTAACCAATCTGGAGAGAGTTTCGTTTGTTTCCATTGTTTTAGAAGAGAGACATTTAGGGTGTTGCTAGCTTTTGACTTCTTGAAAACGAGAAATGGTCATTCCAGTCTTTGTCAATCTGATACTTTAAATCACCCTCCAGATTTCTCTATCTCCATTCTTAAGGGCAGATAATAAGAAAATGCATTACACTTTTCTTTCATTTTTGTTTTTACTAAAAACTTTTAGACTCTTTTCACTCAAACGAGAAAAAAAAAATCAAAGCCATCCCCATAGTTGCCCTGGTCTGATTGATTTTGCAAACATAAATACGTCCATGAGCTGTGCCAAACAATAGCGCGGTAGGGTTGCTTTCCATATCCCGGATGCATTTTGAAAGATGTCTAAGATGACATGTTTGCAGTAATATCTACATGACCGGCTGAACTTTCCTGGTTTGATCTTGCGCCTCAGTAACTCTGAAGAGAAAGTGAAATCTTCTGCATCAGACATATTTTTGAAATATTTAAATATTGCTTTCAAATAGCCTTTAGCTTCCGTAAACATACTGCTCACTTTGAACCATTTCTAAGTTTAACTTACTGCTCAGGGCAGCCACTCAGAGCTCAGGGGCAGGAAGCAATCACCTTTTTAAGTGTTTCACGGTGGATGTTTCAAGGGAATCGATGCAGTCTGCATTAGACCATGCCGATGCTCAGCTTTAAAAGCGATTTATCAGCTTCCTGTGGCACTTTACGTCTTCGAAGATGATTATGTACACAGCGCTACACACTTGCTCAAGTTAAACAATCTTTCATAATTCGGGTGTAATTTATGTGTTTTAATTGATGCCTGAGTTTAAATGACTAACAGCTTTGCCTTCAAATCATGGTACAAAGGCATGAGTGAGCCGGGCTGGTCGCTGGAATGCGCAGGTGGCAAGGACACCCTTTTCCAGTCAGAGTGTGAAGAACAGGAGGCAGCTGCAGAGAGGTGGGGAGAAAAGTAGGTTGAACGTCCAATCCAAGGCATAAATTAAAATGTATAAATAAATAGTCTCCCCCCCCAAGCATATTTCGTCTCTTATTTGAATAGCTGTTCTCTGTGTGTCTTTTCACATACAGTATTTGTGTTAACCGTGAATTGTGTAAATTGGATAAACTAACAATCATGTACAGGGGTCTACGAAGGCCCTGTGAAGAGTCTGAGGGATTCATCTGTAAGCAAAGGAAACCCCTGCCCTCAAGAGACTCACAGTCCAGGGAGAGCAGTTACACTAAAGAACCAAGGTCGGTATAACCTACTAAGAGTTCATGATCCTCTTCAGGGACCACTGACCACTCCCTGTTTTCCTTAAAGGATAATCGAGGCATCTTAAATGTTAAGATTGGGCACAAAAACAACAATTAAATCAATACACGATTAATGGAGAGAAAGGAAAGGGGACAGCAGTTACATCATGCTAAGAATCAGCATGGAATTCACCCTCTCTTAGGTCTGCAAAACTGAACTCATTGCCAGAGCTATCTATGCAAAACCATGGTCAGTTCTGGTGTGATGAGTGCCCTTATGGTGCAGCTGGTTCATTCTGTGTGCAATGAGTCACCTTATGGTGCAGCTGGTTGATTCTGGAGCAGTGAGTTTCCTTATGGTACGGATGGTTGGTTCTAGTGCAATGAGTCCGCTTATGGTACAGCTGGTTGGTTCTGGTGCAATGAGTTGCCTTATGGTGCAGCTGGTTGGTTCTGGTGCAGTGAGTCCCTTATGGTGCAGCTGGTTGGTTCTGGTGCAATGAGACCCTTATGGTGCAGCTGGTTGGTTCTGGTGCAATGAGTTGCCTTATGGTGCAGCTGGTTGGTTCTGGTGCAGTGAGTCCCTTATGGTGCAGCTGGTTGGTTCTGGTGCAATGAGACCCTTATGGTGCAGCTGGTTGGTTCTGGTGCCATGAGTTGCCTTATGGTACAGATGGTTGGTTCTGGTGCAGTGAGACCCTTATGGTGCAGCTGGTTGGTTCTAGAGCAGTGAGTTTCCTTATGGTACAGATGGCTGGTTCTGGTGCAGTGAGTCCCCTTATGGTGCAGCTGGTTGTTTCTGGTGCCATGAGTTGCCTTATGGTACAGATGGTTGGTTCTGGTGCAGTGAGTCCCTTATGGTGCAGCTGGTTGGTTCTGGTGCCATGAGTTGCCTTATGGTGTAGTGATCTACTCTCAGGAATGTTGTGCCCCACTAGGCAGAAGAGGTTTCTGTGGGAAATTGTTCATCTCCTCCCCCTGTTGCTCCTCCCCAGCCAGTGTCATGGGGAACCAGCCCCCCTCCTCCTCTTTCAGGAAGGGCCATGGCTCAGCTGGTTTCCATAGGTGTTGCCAATGGCAGCAAAGGTCTGCCATACGTGTGAACTTGGGGACTTGAACAAGGGGTTCCAACATTTGACAACTCACTTGAAAGTCCTAGGGACTTGCCAGAATTACTTAACCTTGGCAAGCTTTGACTTTCTCATTTTTAATATGGAAAAAATAAACATACCTACCTTAAATGTTAGAGTGAGAATGAAGGAAAATCAAATCTGTGTCCTCACATTCAATAGGCAAGTCCATAAATTATTTTTTCCTCCTTTCTTCTTCCTTTCCCCCTTTTTAAATTTCTTCTTCATCCCTATAATGGCTCATTGTCTAGCTGAAGCACAGAACAAACCGGATTCGAATGAGGGGGAGAAAAGAATGCAAGTGTCTATGGTCTCCCAATAAGACACAATGAACTAAAATAACCTATGATTGCAAGACCCTGGGGTTGGCATGTAGGTTAAATGAGATAGTGAAAGTAACACAAACACTTAGCACATAATCAGTACTCAGTAAATAGCTGCTCATAGCTGTAATACAGCCTAGTTTCACCCTAGAAATGCAGTAGAGTTGCTTTTGATACAAGGATTGGATGAGATGATACAAGCAAAGCACTTAGCATACAGTAAGTACTCAATTGCTATTAGCTACTCTTCACTGTGACTAACTGGGTTTTTACTACATCAGTGGGAATGCAATTGTCAAAATGATCTCAGGATGAGGCTTCTGCTGTTGCCCCATGCCCTGCAGACAGCCTGATGGTAGCTGAGGAAATGGCTTTATCTTGTACTTCCAATGATCTAGGCTAGTGGCTGAGCATTATACTGGCTGAGAGCTCAGGTTGGAGGAGGAAGAGTGTGCATCACTTCAGTTCTCTTAGCTCAAAGGGGCAGATTATCACATTCACCAGAACCAGAAAGAGAAAACAAGGCAGAATACAACATTTTATTTATATTTACTTACTTACTTACTGGTGGCCCGATGCATGAAATTTGTGCAAGAGTAGGCCTTCTTTCCCTGCCAGCACCAGCTTCCCTCTGGCATCTAGGACCCAGGCTTTCCTCTGGCACTAGGGACCAGGACTTCCCTCACAGACCTAGCTTCATCTGGAAGGTCGTCCGGAAGGACATCTGGTCTAATTAGCATATTGTACTTTTATTATTATAGATTTATTTATTAAAAATGTATTTTTATTAATTTCAGAGATGAAAGAAGGAAAGAGCCATAGAAATTTCAATAATGAGAGATAATCACTGATCGGTTGCCTCCTGCACACCCCACACTGAGGATGGAACCCACAACTGAGGCATATGCTCTGACCCAAGAAATGAACCATGACTTCCTGCATCATAGGTTGACACTCAACTCCTGAGCCATGCTGGCTGGGCCAGAACACTACATTTAGCCTCTGAATCTTAATAAGCATTATTTCACCCCAGTTGCTCTTCTAATCCACATAGTCAGTTTCACAGGGTTGTGTTAGTGAACATTGAAAGTAAAGTTTTAAAACTTCATAATGTCTTTCAAAATATTTTTGCAAATATAACATTGGTTTTACAATAAATTAACATTCCTTTGGTACATTGCATATATCACATTGTAGCTTTAGAAATCATATGAAAAATTACAGGGAAATGTCCTGTGTAGAGGAATGCTGATGGTAGTCTTTAAAATATTTGCTACCGGGGTTGTGCCTTAAAATATTAACCTGAAATTATAAAGGCCAAGGTTCATATCAAGTTTCAGGAAACACAAAGATACCATCACTGTGAATAACAATAAACTAAACATCACTCTGAGTTTGAGCTTTTATATTCAACTCAAAACCTAAAGTGCACATTTCCAGGTTGCTATGTCTGTCAAAATATTCCACAGGAAAGTTTGCAGAAAGCCAGTGTGTGCGCCTAACTGTCCTGGTTAGCTTCTTAACAAAGAAATTCAGCTGAACAGCTCAGCGCAAAAGTAGGCCTTTCCAAAGCTACGTAAACCACTGCTAAGACCAAAAAAATCCCCCAAACAAACAAACAAAAAACCGCCACCCTCTCTGATACTACATAATTTGATTTGGTATCCAAAAACACTTCACACAAGGCTCTCTTCCATGAAAACAGTGACCCATTGATTTTTCTGGTGGTGGGTTGTGGGCTGTCCACACCTTTATTTTAAAGTGACTTAAGCTAACTAATGGGGTACAGGCTCCCTCATTTTTAATGAGGGCACACGAGTGTAGCCGTTGGGAGCTGGAGCCGGTGTTTCCCATTCATCCTGATATTCCCTCATAGAAGTTGAGAAATACATGTTGACGTCCTGTGTCTGCACTGTGGGCACTGGCTGGGCATCACCATAATTGTCAGTGACACACATTCTTTGACAAAGATCCGTTCTCACCTAATTTGTGTGAAGCAGTCCCCAAAGAATGTCCCGGGAGCGGGCAGCACATGTGCGATTTTGCTCTCACGTAGTGAGCTGCTGCCAGCTGCCAAAGTGCACATTTATGGAAGTGACATCTGCAATTGAAAAAAATACGCCTCATCCCAACCAGGGGGGATGGTGCTTTGCTGGCAGCTGTTTTGGGCAGCGCCCTTTTAATGGGAACTGACTGCTTTATCACTCTTCCCGTGAGCGGCCGGGTGCACCACAGCAAGGAGGCAGGAGGAGGGTTCGGTCATGGTCATACTAGGGCCACCACCCAACATGGCAAGTTCAGAGCCGTATCCACCCTACAGGGCACAGGACTGAGGCAGAAACTCTTGAGGTCTCCGAATGTCACTCACCTAATTTGATTTCCTTATTTTATTCCGAGAAAGTTTAGCAAAGTCACTGTAGGACTTGTAGTGAGGAATGACAAGAGCACGCCCTATCGCTCCTTCTTTCACTCTCTCTCTCTAATCTTCACCAGAGGATATGTTTTCATTGATTTTTTGAGAGGGAGGAAGGCAGAGAGAAGAGACATCGATGAGAGAGAGCGACATTGATTGGTTGCCTCCCACAGGAGCCCCGACTGGGAATGGAACCCGCATCCTATTTGATGCACAGGATGATGCTCCAACTAACTGAGCTGCCTGGCCAGGGCAAGAGCTACCCCTTCCATGGTGCTTGCTGCGTGCTTTGTGTATATTAACTCATTTAATCCTCACAAGGACCCTATGAAGTAGGTATAATTGTTACTCCCATTTTACAGATGAGGAAGCTGAGGCATAGAGATAAAGGTGGGAGCTAAGATTGGAACACCACAAACTATCTGGTTCCAGAGTTTACACACTCAACCGCTATGTTAGACAAGAAAATAATATTTATTTAGTTCAATGCTACGAAGTTAAAGCGTTTACATAGTGAGCATTCCCGTTGAAGTTTTATTATCATTATATCTGTACTGTGGACTCTGCAGTCAACATTCTCATAGAGCAGTGATCTAGGTAAGTTGAAGCATACACAGCAGCACTCATCATCACCCCACCAGAACTCATTCTCCTCCAACTGAAGATGATTTAGTGAGAAGCTACATAGACAATTTCTTTAATAGCCAACTTACCTTTTCTCATGCATATTATTACTCAGTAAAAATGTCTGTAATTGTGTAATTGTGTTAATGATACATTGAGTTATTTTTAAGCTTTCAACTTAGAAATATTTCCTCCCTTTTTCTACTATGCTTAATTTCTTTTGACAGTGTAACTGAAAATGTAAAACTTACAAATGCCCCTTTTCCAACATTGTTCCTCGGGGAATATGGGTGTGGAGACTCTACGCACACACTTCTCTTGACCCCAATCTGCATCTGCACATGTAATGAGAATTCATGAACTGCTGCTTTCTTTTTAAAAAATATATTTTTATTTATTTCGGAGAGGAAGGAAGAGGGAGAGAGAGATAGAAACACCAATGGCCAGAATCATCAATTGGCTGCTTCCTGCATGCCCTGCTCCCCACTGGGGACGAAGCCTGTGTGATGTGGGCATATGCCCTGACCAGGAGTCAAATCTGAACCGTGACCTCTGATTCATAGTTCCACCAAAGCTCAACCACTGAGCCACACCAGCGGGTGAGCTGCATTTTTCTTTGAAAGGAAATGAGATCTTCCAATTCCTTTATGTGAATAACAGTGCAGGTAGCCTTCCCTGGAGCGCAGGGGTAAAGGACAACCCCTGTCACCTGAGAAATACAGGAGAGAATGGGGGAAGAGTTCTGCTCACCTGAGGCAGCACCTATCTTGCAGTGGGCCCTGTTCAGACCCTGTTCTGAGTGCTGGTCACACTGTCCACCCAGTAGGATCTCCAGGAGAGGGACCACAGGGGGTCAGTGCTCTATCTTACTCAGCTACCTCATCAATACACCTGAGATGACCTTTTCCTCAGTCTCAGACTTTAAAAACCTTCATATTTTAATGGGGAAAATCTGTGACTCAACTTTTGAATGAGCTGATTATTGCTTTGTTCAGGAAATAGAATAACATATAGGAATCATAGTATAAATGCTGTACTGCTGGTGAAAAAAAAGTCTTCACAAGTGGTTGATGACCTTCCAATGCAGACTTTCAAAGATGCTTTTAAAGGGTGGTTGAGATGAAAGTTACATAACAACCCTGACCATGTTGAAGTGAACAATTGTGTGGCATTTAATATAGTCACGATGTTGTGCAACCAACCACCTGCCTAGTTCCGGAACATTTTCAGCTTCCAAAGTCAACCCCTTACCTGTTAGTGATTTCTCTCCATTCTTTGACGTCCCAGGCAAATGCCTCTCTACATGATTTGCCTACAAGTGTATCTCATTTAAATCTTTCTTATAAGTGGAATTGTACACTATCTGACCTAGTATGTCTGACTTATTTTACTTGGTGTAACATTTTCAAGGTTCATCCATGTTGTAGCATGTATCAGTACTTTCTGCTGTTTTATGGCTAAATAACATTTTATTGCATGCCTATGGGCTGTACAGCATGTTTATGTCATGATTTGTTTATCCATCCACCTAGGCATTGATGTTGGTTTGTTTCTACCTTTTGGGTATTGTGAATGTTGCTGCTAGGAACACACCTGCATATATACTTGTTTGAGTACGTTTTCAGCTTTGTGAGCTGTATACTTAAGAATGAAATGGTGAGGTCATGAGATGGTCTTTTGACTCAATTAGACAGGTCCTGTATCCTCCTGCGATCAACTAGTATGATCCTTACTGGTTCCCATCTCACGCAGGGGTAATTTTTACATGCTATTTTCTCCATAGAATTCTCTTGCTGGTATTTCCATCCTCCTTCTATTTATTATTTTGCATTCCTTTTAAGCACCACTTTTTAAGACTCAGAATATTTTGGAGGTGCCTCTCTACTCTCATGTTCCCTTTTGATGCCAACCTGCAGAACAAAGAGAGACAGGATGAATTCCAACATGAAATATTGCTTTAAAAGTGAGGTATTAATTCAGTCATTCAACAATTTACTAAGTCCCTTTGAGCTGACTCTGTAGTAAGCACTGGGAATACAGATACGCTCCTACCTTATATAATTTTCAATCTGAAAAGCAAACAAAGGGAGTGAGTTTTATCCTCTAGATCCCATTTTTACTTTCAAAAGTTATGAATTGTATTGCAGCGTTTTCCAGTGTGAATTGTTTACATGTACTTTTGGATTATGAGGTGTCTTTTCTTGCTCGATCTGGTTTCTATTCTTATTTGCCACCATGCCCTCTGGTTGCTAGAAAAAACCTCTGAGATGACTTGTAGCTTCATAACTGTCCTATGATAAACTGGCAAACCACATGTCAAAATCACCCTCTTAAAAAACTACACGTCATTTACACAATGGAATTAGATGTGTACCTCTAGCATTTCCATATTCACCCAAAACATTACCTAAACAAGAAAGTGCATTTTAATTTTAAATCAATAGAGCATTCATTTGCATTTGAGGCACATGGCCCTCTAAAAAATAACAAATTTAACAATTCATATAAATGCTTCAACATGTACTCTAATAAAAGAGTAATATTCAAATTAGCCATCACTCTGAGACATCTAAGCCACACCCACCAGCCAAGCCATGCCCCCAGCCAATCAGACCAGCTGTATGCAAATTAACCCAGCCAAGATGGAGGCCGGCAGCCATGAGCTAGAGCAAACAGGAGGATTCTGTTGCAACTGCCTACCTAGGCTGGCTGGGCCTCTGCTCAAGGTAACAAAGTTTCAATTATAGAAGATAAATAACCCCCAGAAACCTGATTCCAGCCAGCCTCACTGGGACCTTGGATCAATGGGAGCTGTGGACAGCCTGAAAATGGTCTCAGCCCCTCACCCATGCTGGCCCGGTACCCCAGTAGGGACCCAAACCCTGAAGGGGCTGTGGGCAGCCTGAAAACGGCCCTCAACCCCTCACCCAGGCTGGCCACACCCCCATGGGGTGAGAGTTCCCACTGGGGGACTTGGCCAGCCTGCAAACAGCCATCAGCCCCTCACCCAGGCTGGCCAGGCATGCCAGCAGGTGGATATCCCCCGAGGGGTCCCAGAGTGTGAGAGGGCACAGGCTGGGCTGAGGGACCCCCCTGAGTGTAAAAATTTTTGTGCACTGGGCCCCTAGTTTATTTATAAACACAATGATGATTTCATAAATTATAAAATAGTGAAATTTTTGAAGTTGGGGAACAGCAGAAAGAATTAGATGGCCTGGCTGTCTGGGCTCAGTGGTTGAGTATCAACCTATGAATCAGAAGGTCACCGTTCAATCCCTGGTCAAGGCACATGCCCAGATTGAAGACACAATCCCCAGTGTGTGGTGTGTAGGAGGCAGCAGATCAATGTTTCTCTCTGATCATTGATGTTTCTATCTCTCCCTCTCCCTTTCTCTCAGAAATCAATAAAAATATTTTTTTAAAAAAGAATTAGATGGAAGATGAGACAGATGTACGTAATAGGTTACAGACAACATAGATCATCAAATAGAGTGATTTTAAAGAGGATATGTGTTCATGAATAGTTCATGCGCCCACAAAGGGCTAATAGGAACACAAGGTTTTTGCCTCTAGTTTCAAGAAAGCTGCCATAGCTCCAGATACAGCACCTGCATCCTGGCCAATGGGGATGAGCCAGTTCAGGACAATTTTATTCTTTTTAGGAGCGCAACTTTAGAGTGGTGCACATTACTTCTCTTACCCTACTGATCACAACTTGATCATGTGTCCACATGCTCACGGGAAGTTTGGAAACATGATTTTATGTAGTCAAAAACTGTGGAGTTCCGACATGAATAAAAACAGAAAGAAAAGCATGCATAGAAAGAGGACCAGCAAGCTCTGCCGTTGGGAGTTCTCTGACGTGCGGAATGCTACATTTGATTCATGTAGATTCCAAGCTAATAAAAAGGCAATCTGTCGGATTCTTGGTTCTAGAATAAATTCTTAACTACATTTTTAAAATAATAGAGTCTGTGTGATTTAGTGTAGCCATCTAGAAATAAAAAAGTAGGAGTCATATTTTTAGGCAGCACCTATATATTTATTAGCTTTGGTTTAAAAACTGTGAAAAATAGCAGCAAATTTGGACTAAAAAGTCAACACCTCCTCAGTAATAAAGCTTTCCTTTTTTATTTTATGGAAATAAGATATTTTATAGGTTGGAAACGCCAAATATGTATGTATATCTATTCTCCACTTTTGGGTCACCACCCCCTTCTGCAAAACAAATGGTGCACCAACATATTTATGTGTGTGTGTGTGTGTGTGTGTGTGTGTGTGTAAATAAATTATTTAAAACATTTTGGATCTAACAAACAAGTCTAATTTAATATGAAAGGACAGAATACGTTTCTTTGAGAAATCTGCCATAAAGATACATTTTGCGCTTGAAGTTAAACTTTTCAATAATTTATCCCCTAGCAAGGCTCTCTGAAATTCTAAATTGCCCCCAATGACTGCTTGGGTGCGCAGATGACCTGGCACCAGGGCACACCTAATAGCAATTGTTTGTACATAGAAGCCCATTCCGATCAATCTCTGACACTTATGCCGACCGCCTGCTGCTCAAAAGTGTGTGCTCTAATAGCATTTGTGTGTTTTCTTTTCCCCCCAAGGTTTCAGATTCCTTCTCTGCAGGAACATGGAAAATTAGAATGAACATCACAGACACCATCATAGAAGTAGCCCAAGCCATGCAGTTATATTCTAAGATACTGTATGTAGTATTTTCTAAGTGAGACTGTCTTCTTTAACTATAAAGACTTTTCTATGCAGATATAGGTATATAGGCAGGCATCTATCTCTTGTGAGTTTCAAACTTACAAGAATTCTAATTATTAACCCTTTAATATGCAACATGTCTTCAAGATTTCAATCTAGAATAAGTTAAAAAAGAGTCAAATTAATAATTAAAAACAAATTACTAGAAAGTGACAGAACTCTAAAAAATATATAGTCCTTAGAGAGCAACTGCTCCACACATCTGGTTATTTCCACGCATAACAGCTCTGATATTATTAATCTCAAGTATTCAAATCACTATATTAATCAACAGTTAAATGTATGCTGAACTGCTATTCATTTTTTTAAAAAAGAGGAAATTGATAATGAAACCAAACATTTTTAAACCTGAATCTGTTTCATAAGAAGCATTTAGAAAGGACTCGTGTGGTGTGACAGTGAATTCTGTAGTTCATGGTTTTTGTTCATTTGTCTTATATTTTTAAGATGAATGGGAGTCCCTTCTGTCCCTGAGACAGGAGGTAGCAGGACGTCCTGTGTGGGATTTCTAACCCTAGTAGTTTCATTGCTGTGTCACCAAGGAGGGACACGTAGATAAAGGCCCTTGCAAACATAGACCAATGTTAAAGCAGACGTTTGAATCTGCAAAAGAGGGAGGTCAGCAAGGTGCTTCAGAGACGTGGTTGGAGGAAACCTGACTCCCAGATGAGGACTGGAAGACCCGTCCCTGGATGGTGGGCTTCTTGTACTCCAGTGACTTCAGATGTCTTCTTCCTCAGCACGCCTTTCCCGAACACCCAGGCTGAGGCCATTTCCTTCGGCCTACTTCAGGCCCCATAGGACATTATTATTTACACGGACTTAGGTTACCGTCTGTCTCCCCACCAAAATATAAGTTCCATGAGATCAGAGATCTTGTTTGTCTGCCTTTAGCTGCGTCCTCAAGTGCCTTGGCCACATTTGCTTGGCTGACAATTGGCATTCATTGATATTTGTTGAAAAGGTGAAGGAATGAATTGATGCCTTAATGGGAAGGATTTCAGTGTGTCTACCGATATTCAGTAAATACTTAAATTTAACCTAGGTGTTTTACAATTTATATGTTACCTTTTATTCTCTTTCAAACCTGTTCATTTCTTTTCAACTCCACTGCCATCACCAACTCCAACACACCTTCTTCCCCTTACTTGGACAATGCCATAGACTCCTGTCCCAGTTCCCACTGAAATACCAACCCACACAAATGTTTCTCTATCCACAGGCCTTCCAGAGGTAGAGTGATTTAAAAATATATATATTTTAATTGATTTCAGAGAGAAAGGAAGAGACAGATAGAAACATCAATGATGAGAGAGAATTATTAATGAGCTACCTCCTGCACACCCCACACTGGGGATTGAGCCCACAAGCTGGATATGTGCCCTGACCAGGAATCAAACTGCGACCTCCTGGTTCATAGGTGGAGGATGCTCAACCACGGAGCCACACCAGCTAGGCGAGTAATTTTTATTTTGAATCTTAAACCACTTCAAAATTTCTCATCCCTCTTAAGCCTATATTTTCAACTTGTTCTCTAAGGCCTTTGGGCATCTGGTCCTCACCTGTTTGCAGTGGCCCTCTCGGACTGTGTTCTTCTCTGATAACAGTGGTCCAGCACCCATTGGTATTTTGCAAGCTGCCTCTCTCAGACGACTTTGTACTGGCTGTTCTGACTCTCTGGCATGCTCCAGCCCAACTTGCTCTTTAGCGAGTTATTAACCATCTGGCTCTAAACTCAGTGTTCCATCGCTGCCCTGGAGCAGCATGCTAGCACAGAAAGAGGCTGCAGTGGCTAGCGAAAGAACGCTAAGGTGGCAATTCCATTACATAGCCGCCACTCATTACTTGTCAAAAAAGAAAAAGAAACGAGATTTTGTTAGAGGGCCTCCATCTCCACACACAAGCATGGTAACCAAGGCAGGGGATTTCCAACTAACAACCCTCATGAGTAGTAAGCAATGGGCCACAATTATAGCCTCTTCTTACCCCTGAATATCCATGCTTTAAAACTTCAGAGGGTAGCAAGATTGTAGCCAATTCTTCAAGCATGCATTTATTCTTAGTCATTCATTAAAAATATTTATTGGAGCCCTAACCTGTTTGTTTGGTGTTTAGAGCATCAGCTAATGGACTGAAGAGTCGCTGGTTCGATTCCTGTCAAGGGCACATAACTAGGTTGCAGGCTTGATCCCGGGCCCCTGTCTAGGCATGAATGGGAGGGAGGCAACCAATCAATGTGTCTCTTTCACATTGATGTTTCTTTCTCTGTCTCTCTCCCTCACTTCCACTGTCTCTAAAAATCAATGGGAAAGATATCCTCAGGTGAGGATTCATATATACACAACATGAGCAGGGACTGAGCCATGAACCTCGAACCTCTCTTCCTACTGCTGCTTCCAATTGTCATAGACTTTTCCTCGTTCCCTTCTCTCGCTTCCACATCCTGGAGTCCCTGGTGAAGCCCTCCTCTTCTTTCAAGGCCAAACTGAAACGTGACCTCTTATCTGAAGCTTCCCTGAATTCCTTCAGGCTGAATTAATTGCTCCTTTATCTGTGCTCCCAAAGGAGCTACTTCATACATTTGCAAAGGCACTGATCACATGGCAGTGTAACTATTTGCATCTCTGTGTCCTTTCTGGACTTTTTTCCATGTGGCAGGGACCATCTCTTACTCATCCCTAAATCCCTTACTCTCATCTCTTACTTGCAGTCCTGCCTCTCATCACAGTGCTTGGCATGGAATGGGCACTGTTTAAATATTAGTTGTTGCTTAAATGCCTCGTGTGGGTCAAAATCCATGGCCAGTGCTACGAATGGTGACATGTAAGCAATCACGGGCTATATTTTACAGTCTTTTCCAGATGGGTTGTTAAATAAATCCTCATGGTATTATTGCTTTTTCAGGGAAACGTCTACTATTGCCAGAATTCCCAATGCATAGACAAGCCTAAAACAATAGAAAAACACAAACGTTGCAAAAATCAGGGCAATAAGAAACCTGAAAAGCAAGTGGGAATGCAACTATCCTTGGAAATTAGGCTAGGTCACCGAGGAAAGATCCAAAGAAATAGCACAAGAGTGTAGGGACATATTCAGAGGGACAAGACACAAAAGGAAGAAAAATGTTATTATAAAAAGGCAACAAAAAAATTCTTAAATAATCTAAGTCAGTTGATTTTTTTCCACAATAAAATAAAATAAGACAGCTGTCTGTGAGGAGTGATGTTTAAGAGGAAGGACCTCAGGGTGTCCCTGTGCCTCCCTTGAGGTTAGCCACATTATCTCGGAGGTTCCGTTAGATTTCTGGCTTGCTCATACCTGAGGGATATTTAAGAATAGAGGGTTTGAGTCTACTACAAAATAGCATCTCTCTTAGGGGGACATGCAATTATTGAGTTTGATCCGAGACCCCTAAATGATAAGAAACATCTGTGTAACTCGCAGATGCAGACATACTGCTGAACACTCCTAGGAAAAGTAAGCCAGCCTCACCTGGAACCATCTGGACATCTCAGATGAGCTTTGGACTATACATGGTGACTGGCTTTGAGTTATGCCATGGAAGCAGGTTGATTGCATCCCCAGATCCCATCCTGTGTCTGTTTCTGGATGGGCCTCAGCATGTGTGCACAGCCCTGGTGCCTGAGATGGCTAGAGTGTCCCCAGATCTTGGCTGTGTAATGGGAGGCAGCCATTTTTAACAGTTTGTTGCAGACCATCTGGAAGCCTGAGCATGGGCTCATGAAATCTCACTCCCTACTTCTCCCTCTTCATTCTGCTTGCGATTCACTTTCACAGATTCCTCACCAAGACTGGAGAAGGTTGAAAGGCAAATGCAGTAGATCACGGTCAGTCCATTTGGCATGATGGTAGGTTTAGAGATCAAAGCCCTCTGAAAGAGGTGATTACTTAGGAAGTAGTGTACGGAGATCCCAGGGCAGATGATGGAGGTCCTTATTGACTGAAGGAAAAGGCAGATTGTGTTTCAGTGCTGTTTGTAATTACAGCTTTCAGTCCTTAACGATGAAAAGATGTTTCGCACCCTAACCAAGAGAAAATGTTGCATTCATTTTCAAAGAGAGAGAAGTGAATGAACCTTTTGAATAGATTGACTGGCGTCACCTTATTATTTAGGTAGTTCCAGAAATATGATGTTAATCTTTAAAAATCTGAAGGTGAACACAATGATGAGGAATGTCAGAGCAGTTTGCTTATGTGGAAAATTATATATTTAACAAAGAAGCGATGAATGCAAGGGTTTTGGCTCCATTTTTTATAGGACTCTCTCTGCCTGGACCCATCTTTCCTCCTTCCCCCACATAGTCACTCCCTCTTTAGAAATCTGCTGCTCATCCTGTGAGACTCCACCAACACCATCTCATGTGAAATCTTCTCTGGTCACCTGAGTTTCCTGTGACACTGCAGAGGCAGAGTAATGCTCCCATCCCCAAGGAAGTCCACATGCTAATCCTTAGAACCTGTAAATACATTACCCTGTGTGCCAAAGGGAGTTTGCAGATGTGATTAAATTTAGGAGCTTGAGGTTGGGCAATTATCCTGGATTATCTGCTCGGGCCCAATGCAATCACATGGTTCCCTGTAAGTGGACAAGGCAGAGGTGTCTAAGAGCTATACGATACCAGGAAGACCCGCATAGCCATTGCTGGCTTTGATGATGAAAGGGGCCACAGCTAAAGGGACATGAACAGCCTCTAAAAGCTAGGGAAGGCGCGGAGATGCATTATCTCTTCGAGTCTCAGGAAGGAACATAGCCCGGTCAACACCTTGATTTTAGCACAGTAAGACCCATTTTTGATGTCTGGCTTCTAGAACTGGAAGATCATAAATTGCTATTGTGTTAAGGCTGTAAAATTGCGATAATTTGTTACAGCATAAAGGAAACTAATACAGAACCGTTGGCGCTCCTCTTACTTAAACCACTTCAAGGCAATTTTCCACTCCTCTTCTGTGCATCTGTATTATCGCATGTTCATCCGTGAGTGCTTACCTCTGCGTACTGTATTAGTTATTTGTGCCTTGTCCCCACAGGTCCTTCCTTAGCCACTAAACAATGGTCAGAGATTTATCATGGCAGTTTCTCTCATGGTTCACTCTGAGCCTTGAAATGGAACCAGTGTTCTACTAACCTGCCCCAGGAACAGGAAGAAGACTCACATGAGGGTCATTTATCTGAAGGGTTTGCTCAGATACCTTCTCGTCCATTACACACGGGTCTTCTCTTGGCTCCTGAATCAATATCCCCATCCGGCTGGACTTCTTATTCGCTTTTCTGAAATGTGAGACACAAGTCTCTGGATGTGACAGGGACACTGACTGGCTCTTCCAGGGAACAGCCATTCCCCTGAGACCATGTCAATAGGATCTGCTTCCACCACTCTCTTGGTTACCTCTTTTTTCAATTTCCTGAGAGTAAGTCAGGAAATGGATACAAGTGGACACTAGGCAAATTTTTATTAAATACATAGGCAACTGTATAATGTTATACAAATAACTTCTTTTTAAAAAAATCTTTTTTTATTTATTTCAGAGAGGAAGGGAGAGGGAGAGAATATAACAAATTTATGAGAAGTGTTGCCATAAATGGGGGGTATAATATAGCAGGGGAAGAAACATTGCCTGCAATGAACAAATATATTATGGTTTTCAGTTCTGTCAACTTTAGGAACATCATTTAGTCGCTTCAAACCTACTTTTCCTCATTTCTGCCTGAAATATTTAGAATTTACTCCCATTCTGACAGTCTTTGACCTTTAGTCTCATGCACGAAATAGCATGTCACAGTTAGGAAAGTTCTCTCCACTATAGTTCATATCAGTCCAAGGGCTGAGTTCACCTGCAAGAACGATGTGAAAACCTTGAAAGTGCCCAGAGAACAAATACTCTAAAAACTAGATGATTGGAAAGTGAGCTTTATGAAGGAGGCTTTGAAAAATCAATGTTATCTTGTTATTTGAGTATGTGTAGAGTAGACTTAACCTAATTCCATAGGAGCTCAGTGAAGAAGATGCTCATGAATATGCAAAAGCAAGAGCAAAGTTAGGGGTCCACTAACTTCGGCTTTCCTTATAAGGTCTCATCTTAAATGTAGGTCTTTGCTACTTTTATTTTTCATATAATACCTGCCAGGAGGCTCCGTAAACCTAAGAAGCAACTGATTTCATTTTTTTAAAATCATCATTCAGGTGCTTATTTGGCAGCCATACAGTGTGCATGCCTGTGTGAGTGCGTGTGTATGTGTGTTTGTGTAAGAAATGTGTCCAAGGGAGACATTGCTCTCTGAAACCTGGACATTTCTGTGTGGAGTCAGAGATGACTTCTTTACACAAGTCAGAAAGAGGAATTCTAGGGTTGTATTGGGCTGGAAGCCTAGCCTATCCCAAATACCCACATCCATATTTGCGTATACATTTCAATTAATTTTACCCTTTAGATAATCTGAAAAAAAAATACTCTTTGTGCACCTGAGCTCTCCATGAAATCTTGCGTAGATGTGGGTTTTATCTTCTGGCAAACAGAGAGCATCTCTTGGTACCTATTTCAGGAGACCTAGGGGTAAGGTTAGTGTTGCCTGTCCAACCCAGAATTAAATAGGATATGGAAGAGGCTTTGATCTGAGTGCATGAATGGAAACACAGAATAAAAAATAATATCTCTTCCATAGTATCTTAAGATTGCTTTCTCACAGTAAACATTTTTATCATCCTCTTCTAAGTAGGAATTTGGCTTAAGAACTTAGACTGTATTGTGTAGTGTGGCGAAGAGGAGCCCGTGTAGAAGCTTGGGCACATGTGTGCTCGCTACTGGCGGCCATAATGGGGTTGCTTTTCCATTTGAGCAGGGGGTAGATCTGCTCTCTATTGTAATAGGCCTGGAGGAGGTCGTCTTTTTCCCGTTCTCAGCTGTAATGAGCTTTGGAGTATCTGAAGTTACAAGGTTGGTGTTTTTCATGCCATTTGTTTAGTCCAAGGGCACCCTGATGGGGTGAGGTGCGGAGCAGTTCATGGGAGACTCTCAGTGTTAGTGCCCTCACACCTGCAGTTTTTGACAAACAATATTTTTCTAAAAATGAAAGTGAAATGTTTACAAGGACCTCTGGAACTAATGTTTTCCCCACCTCAACCAATTTGTAGGACCGAGCTGAGTCCTTTGGAAGCAGGGGGTAAAGCAACAACTTGCTCCGGGAGATTTAACAAGCCTTTGCCAATGGGAACATGGTTTTGTGCGTTTGCTCCTCGTGAATGATTTATTGAAAAGCCCATTGGGCGGTGAACATAAATGCTTATAGTGAATTGTGTTGTTGTTGTTTTACCATGTACATTATATTACTCCAAGCTTAACTATGACATTTAACTCTTTCTCGAGATTTAGTCCTGTATCTAAAGGTTTATTTGCTTCACATCTGCTGCGTGTAGACATAACCGTCCGAATGCGAGAGGCAGAATATTAGAATAAACACTCATATATGATTAAACCCTGCTTCTGCTTAATTGGCTGAAGTAGGGACAGGCAGCCTGGACCCCTTGGTTGTCTGGTTACACGAAGGGATATCACCAACCTTTCCTCACTCCCCCTTCACCTAGGCCTTAATTCTTCTTTAACCCCAGAATCTACAGTCTTTCTGGGTTCCAGAGTATTTTGAGATTTCTTTTTTAAAAGCCTGTCTTGGTACCCTGAAAGTTCTGGGGATCCATGGGGCCCAGTTCTCTAACTGCACTTGTGTGACCTGTAGTTCAGTAGTCACGTTAGGATTAGTGACACATCCTTGTCAAAGATTGCGGGGACCGCAGGATGAATTTGATTTATGTCTCAGGGTGTGATCTATTTGAAAATCCCATCCCTGTGTTCACTTCAGCCTACAGTGAAGCAGAAGCAAATAATTCTAGAGGCTCCTTAATACTATTTATCCCTCATTACTTATCTGCTATCCATCAAAAAAAGCATGATTTTGTTATTTTTCTGTTTGTATTTTATGAAATATGTAGCTATCACAGGTGATGCTTAGCCCATAGGTGTTGAGCAGAATGGGACAGAAAAGAGCATTAGTCAGTCCTTGAAACATCAGTCTAATTGGGGAGATTCTTAAAAATGCACACAAAAAAGCATCAAATAGCATTTCTTAGTTTCCCACCTTCTTAATTTGGGTGATTGCTTTATTACATCAATGAACCAATGTAATCTACCTTAGTTGTAAGAGAGTAAGAGCCATACATTACTTCACTACCTGCATATTACATCACAATCATTGTTTGCAAGAGAACTTCAGGAGGTGCATCATGTATTTGCCATTAGAACAACACATGCAGGGCCATTTTACATTATCTTGGTGAGTGAGGACTTTAAAAATCCCCCAAATATTAATGAGATAAAGTATATTGTGAACTGTGTATTTTATGACTTATGGCAAAAAAAATGAAACACATATAAAACTCTACCCTAAATTAATATTTATGACCAATTACTGATAGTTAGTGACAAGATAGATTGCAAACAACCAAAGATAGGCTAATTACACAATTAATGTTTTGATGTTCTTAAATGTGTGGCATTAAAGAATTTCTAATATGGGCCTTGGCCAGTGTGGCTCAGTTGGTTGGATCATCATCCTGTACACCAAAAAATAGTGGTTTCAATTCCCAATCAGCATTCACACCTATGTTGCTGGTTCAATTTCCAGTTTAAGCCTAGAACGTACATGGGAGGCAATGAATAGATATTTGTCTCTCACATCCATGTTTCTCTCTCTCTCTCTCTCTCTCTCTCTCTCTCTCTCTCTCTCTCTCTCTCACCTCCCTCCCTCCCTCCCTCCCTCCATCTCTTCCTCTCTTCCTTTCTTCCTTCCGCTCTCTAAAATCAATTAAAAAGCAAATTTCCAATATGGTTTTTATGTCAGTAACTGAAATAGAAAAGAAAGAAAAATTATACAGATAATTACAGGAAAGCAAAGAGAGAAAGGACGAGTCCCCCCACCCCGCTTGAAACTGACAAGGATGAGATGCTGTGATAGGTGGAATGTGAAGTAGCTGAGAATCTGCTGTCCTGGAATTGAGTATCCCCTTGCCTTACCTTATTTAGCAGTGTTTCCCACTGACACATAATTCTCACTGCACCTTTGAGCTGCTCTGTTTAGCATTTCTAACAGCACTGTTTTCTGATTTAAGGCCCCTGGGAGGCAAATTCAGATGAAATGACCAACTACAATTTCACAGGTGAGGCATAGCTACTGAACAAAAATTCCTCCTAGATTTACCTGTTGTTGCAGGGAGAGCCTTTGTAATTGCCAAAGGGTTACAACAGAGTATGAAAAGGGCTGAAGGCAGCATTCTTGCATATCAAGCAATGCTATGTTCATTGCAGCGCTATTTACAATAGCCAAGATTGGAAACAGGCCAAGTGCTCAATTAGTAGATGAATGGATAAAAAAAAGCTGGGCTACATCTATAGCATGGAATGCTACTCAGCAGTAAAAGGAAGGAAACCTCACCCTTTGTGGCAGTATGGATGGACCTGGAGAGCATCCTGCTAAGTGAAATAAGTCAGTAGAAAAGATAAGTACCATATGATTTCATTTGCATGTGGAATCTAATGAACAAATAAGCAAGCAAAATATAAACAGACTCACAACTACAGAAAACAGACTGATAGCTGTCAGAGGGGAGGGGTTAAGGAGCTGGTGAAAAAGGTGAAGAGAATAAACAAAAACAAAACAAAACAAAACAAACAAACAAACAAAAAACAACACAGAAACCTCATAGATACAGACAATGGTATGGTTAGTGCCAGAGGGGGAGGAAGAGGAGGAGAGGGTAAAAGGGGCAGGCATAAATGGTGATGGAAGAAGACTTGACTTTAGGTGGTGAACATATAATATCATATATAAGGGATAGATTATAGAATTGTACACCTAAAACCTATATAATTTTATTAACCAATGTCATCCAATAAATTCCATAGAAATTAAAAAGAAAAGATTGTCAAGAACTGTCATTTATATTCTCCACCAAGAAAAGGGTCTTCTGAGGGTTATAAATGAGGGGACATCAGGGCCCAAACACCCGGAGTTTGTCCTTCTTTTGTACTCCAAAAGTAATGAAAATGGAGCTTAATGGCACATAAATAAAAATAATTAAATAGAAGAGAATGGTAGCGGTGCATTACCTGACTAATATATGAGATTAAGAGACCAATAACCCAGAAACAACATCATTATTTTAGTGTTTCCTGTAAATTAGACAACTAGTTCAGAGTAAAAAAATAAATAAAAAATAAAAAACACACATAACTTCCATTCTACTATCTTTATTCCAAATTTAAAAACAAAACATTCAATCTGGTGTTCTCTTTGACATATGGTTAAACACATGTTCTTATTGAAACAAGTCAGATTATCAGCTACACCTCTTCTGTGTAGGCCTTTTCTTAATGTTAGTTGAAAATTGATTCATTTTTCTTATTGACTTTGTAACCAAAATTAGAATCAGTGATTAATTCAGATGTGTAAATTTTTATGTCCTAAGGTTATCTTGCTCTGTGCAGAATTTTTGACAAGTGCATGGAGCAGTGAGCCATCTAATATTGAAATTGCATAATTATTCACTAAGCTGCTTCAGATGGGGTGCTGTGGTAGAAATAAAGGGGCACATTAAACCTAGGAGGGAGAAACAGGTAGAGAGAACTCGAGTTTTGACTAACAAATATTATTTCTTTTAAGGAATAAAACACATATGGTACATTTATTTCACTTGCCAACATTTGATTTTAAAATTCAGAATTTAAATGAAAATCAGAGACACCTAATTTTTTTTTTATTAGCAATTATCCTCTTTGTGCTCATAGAAGAGTCAGATTTTTTATTGTCCTCTGCCACCTTTTAATCCTTTCCCTTCTTTCTTAGCTGGTCACTGACAGTGGTACCACCCTCTCCCTGATCCTTATCAAAGGCTCACTTGCAGCTCTCAACATCAAACTCCCCTCAATCTTGTAGACTACACTGAGCTCCACATCTTTGAGGTTATTTGAAGATGCTATTTTCTTTTACCAAATCACTTGGTATTTAAACAGATCTATCTCCCACCTCCAAATGTTTCACAGATATAAACCATATTGTGGATATCTTTGATATTCTCTAGAGCAACATGATCCTATTAAAATATACTGTAAGCCACATGGGTAGTTTCCCATTTTTTATAGCCACCTTTTAAAAAAGTAAAAAGAAACAAGTGAAATTAATTTCAGTAATACTTATTACTTAATACATATAACATATTTTAATGTATAATCAACATAAAATACTAATGAGATATTGTATATTCCTCTTCTGTATGAAGTCTTTAAAAAAAAATCTACCACAGAACGACTCCATTCAGAGTAGCCATATTGCAATGCTCAGTAGCCATATATGGTCACTGACCACCACACTGGATGACACAGCTGTAGACTATCGTTCTCTAATTTAATGGATCTAGAAAACTCAAATATTATTATTTTATTAATATATCCAGGAACCATACACAAAATAAGAATGCCCTTGCTGAAGCCATCTGAGTCTTTGTTGCAAGTAGAAGTTCATGTAGGTGGAATATGCTGAGAATAATCTATGGCTCGTACCTTAATACAACAATTGTTTTACTAATATTTTCAGAAATATGCACTTGTGTATTTAGAAAACATTCTTATTGTTTCATAATTTTTTTAAAAAAAGACTTAATGTTACGTATCTGCAGACAATTTAATTTCTGTGTGTTCTGATGTGGGGGCTCAAGGACAGTTTTAAGTGAATTATGAGAGCCGAGCTTTAGCACAGGGATCCAGTACATAAAGAAGTGCCAGGGAACACGGACATAGCCACACAGATGATGGTGACATGGAGTGAGAAGACAAGTCAGATGATGAGCCGCGCAGTCTCAACTCCACCACTAATTCCCTTTCAGTGGCCAAATTGTTTAGACTCTCTACATCAGAAGTACCCTCCAACCCAAAGATACGAATTCCAAGACTGCTCTGAAGGTCAAGTGTGATAAAGCATGCAGAAGCTGCTCTTAAACAGGGAGCAGAGGCTTGCGGAAGATGTCATGACTGCATTTGCATTCTAATATTTCCAAACAGGAGGGATGGGTCACTGTGATCTGGTGATAACAAGCCCCCTTCATCTACCCATTTCATACTTTCCTAAGATTAAAAGAAAAGTTATTCAGTTTTAATAAATTGTTATATTCAACTTATATCTCACCAGGTATTTATTAACACACAAAACAATAAAAATGTAGGCACACAGTAAAAGTTATGTATTAATTAGCAAATTATGATATAGCTATGGAAGTTTGAAAAAGGAAACCTCACCTCAGTTCTTAGTAAAAACTGCCAAGGTCTTTGAAAGCTTTGTTCAGATATTAGCATCCACATTTCTTTTTTGGGGTTTTATTTTTCTCTGATTTTTTTTCAAAAGAAAAACTTGTCAAAATGTAGTTTGAAGGTTTACATTGCTATTAACAACTCGACTCTTTGGCAGGAAGGCGTCAAGATTAACAATCATTTCTAACGGGTATAGATCTCCATAATTCCCATTAAAAGACTGGTCCTGGACTAAGTCCACTTCCTCCAGTTTAGCGACGCTGGGCTTGGTGCCACTTCAGAGCCATTGCAGGCACAGCCACTGCTCCCCCCTTGGAAAGAGTCCAGAAGCTCCAGGAGGGCAGGGCAGAAGGCTGCCAGGCTGCTGTGTGCATTGAGCTGCAGGGCGGGTGGTCAGTCAGGTTCCACCATCTATGCCGCCACCTGCCTGCCTCTGAGTGCGATGGTCTGTGGACTAATTGGCTCCACCTTCATCACTTAGAGATCAGTCTTCTTCCCAGGCAACTTTGGGGCAGGTGAGATCAGGGCTGCGGCTCTGCTCATGTTTCTCAACTTCCATCCCCTGGAATCTTCTAAGGAGTGGACCACCTTGCCTTCCATCAGCCAGGGAAGAAGTAATCTGGTGATCTTTAGGGCATGGAGGAAAGCCCATCTTTTTTATTGTTTTTAATACACATTGTTTATTGATTTCAGAAAGGAAGGGATAGAGAGATAGAAACATCGATGATGAGAGTGAATCATTGATCGGCTGCCTCCTGCACGCCTCCCACTGGGGATCGAGCCTGCAACCTGGGCAAGTGCCCTGACCTAGAATTGAACCTTGACCACCTGTTTCATAGGTTGGTGCTCAACCGCTGAGCCACACCAGCTGGGCAGCCCATTTTTTAATCAGAGCTGAGAAGCAGCAATTTCTACTCTTGGACGAGAACAGTGCACCCAAAGAGGACCATCTCAGAGTGAGTAAAGCTCCGCCGTAAAATAAGACAAACAGCACAGTCTCTCCTTTCTTAGTCAAGTCTTCAGCATTCACTGGCTAGCTTCTCTAATTCTTTAGTGTTTGACATTAAACACGGTCTCTCCTCCCATTGAGAGGGTAAATTATTGAGTGAGAAAGAGATTTGAATGCAAGGTTTTATTTATTTTTGAGTTTTCAACCTGAGATTTGACCTACTCTGTATACCTTTATACAAATTCATTTACTTATTTCTAAAAAAATCCTAATTGGACGCCTCACATGTACCAGCACTTATTTAAAGGCTTCAGATATGATAGAAGAAGAAGCCGCTCACTTGGTGGAGGTCTTGGCCTACTTAGGAAGACAAAACGTAAGCAAATGCATATGATAGAACATGAAAAATGAATAAGTGCTTTTGAAAAAACAAAGCATGGGAGAAAGTCAGATATTTAATTTTTGGATGATCTAGGTTACCTAGTCTCTCTCAAAAAATGATATTTAACCAGAGAGGTAAATAATGGCAAAGGTATGAGCTGTGGGAATAGATGGGGGTCACCAAGCACAAAGGCAAGAAGTCGCACACATACTTTGAGTGCTTGAGTCACTCTAGACTGACTGCCATGGAGGAAAAGGAAGTACGGTTGGAGAGGAATACAGCAGGGTTGGGCCAGGCAAAACCTTGCAGATAATAGTAATGCCTTTTCTCTCACTCGGAATATAATAGTTTCAAGTAGGAATGTCCATGTGATCTGTGAGCAGAATAATCTCCATTGAATAGTCTGCAGATAAGAATCTCTAATGAATGGTCTGCAGAACTATAAGCCACAGGAGTAGACAAGATGAGAGGCAATGGTCCCTTGGTTTTGGGGGGTATATATCTGATTCAGGATCTATCTTAAAGGAAAGCCCAACTGAATTTGCTAATGGATTGGATATACAATTTGTGGGAAAGGAGATAGTACAGGAAGGCTCTAAACATTGCCAGGAAATTAGTTAATACATACACTTTACAGAACTATTAGGTACTAATTATTATTCGGATGTACTGGGAGCTAAGTAATTTCAACTTATAACAATGCTTATAAAAGAGAAATTTGAAGTGGGGAGAATTACCATTATCCAGTTTGCAATTGGAATCACCATACAATTCCTTTAAATAGCAAGGTCCTTCCTTGCAGTTCAAGTGGGATTCAATTATTATAAAATCCATTTAGAAAGAATTATTCAGGAACATAAATAAAATCTATTTTCATTAAACAGTGGGAGAGAGTAGCAAAAGGCACACTCTCCCATGCTCAGGGCATAAAATCAGGGGAACCATCATTATTGTAGAGACCAACAAAGGATGCCTGTTGCCTTGGCACAGCTGATACCCTTTGCACTCTTAAAAGTAAATTGATTTGGCCCAGCTTTGACTTATGAACTGGGAGGTCACAGTTCAATTCCCTGTCAGGACACATTCCCAGGTTGCAGGCTCATTGCCCAGTAGGGGGCGTGCAGGAGACAGCTGATAGATGATTCTTTGTCATCACTGATGTTTCTATCTCTCTCCCTCCCCTTTTCTTTCTGAAATGTATAACAATATATATTAAAGTAAAAGTATTAATTTGGAAAGTAAACTATAGAACCATTCTACAATACATTTGAAATATTGGAAATTTCTACACAGCAAAGAAACAATCAACAAAATAAAGAGGCAACCTGTGGAATAGGAGAAAATATTTGAAAATCAGATATGTGGCTAATTACATAATACAAGTAAATCCAAATTATACAAGTAATTCAAAGCAAAAAAAAAAAAATCCAATTAAACGATGGGCAGAGGACTTGAGGAGACATTTTTTTTTCCCAAAGAAGACATACATATGGAAAACAGGTACATGAAAAAGTGCTCAACATCACTATCCAGGAGAGAAATGCAAAGTAAAATTACAATGATATATCACCTCATACCTGTTAGAATGGCCACTATAAAAAAGATGGGATAAGTGTTATAAAGGATGTGGAGAAAACGAAACCTTTATTTCCTGCTGGTAGGAATGTATATTGGTGCAGACATTGTAGAAAACAATAGGCATGGTCCTCAAAAATTGAAACTAGAATACCATATGGCCCAGCAACCCCATTTCTGGGTACATATCTAAAAGAAGTGAAATCACTATCTTGAAGAGATTTCTGTACCCCCTATGTTTTTTGCAGCATTACTCCCAATAGCCAAGACATGGAAACAAACTAAGTGTCCATCAATGGATGAATGGATAAAGAAAATGTGAGATATATCCAGAATACTATTCTGAATATAATATTATTCTAATATGATACCATTCTAATATAATACCATTCTGAATATAATCAGAATATTACTTCATTAAAATATTCTGAATAGCATTCAGCCATAGTATTCAGCCATGAAAAAATATGGAAATACTGCCATTTGTTACATTTTTGAACCTTGAGGGCATTACACGAGGTGAAATAAGTCAGAGGGAGAAAGGCAAATGCTGTTTCATCTTACGTAAGTGTGGAATCTAAAGGACATCAAGCTCATGGAGACAGAGCAGAATAGTGGTGGCCAAGAGCTAAGGGATGAGGAAATGGAAGATGCTGGTCAAGGGTATAGACTCCCAGCTATGAGATGAATAAGTTCTGGGAAGTGATGTACAGCATTGTGACCATAGTTAACACATGGTGTTATGTGCTTGAAAGTTAATAAAATAGTAGCTCTTACATGTTCTCATCACACACACACACACACACACACACACACACACACACACACACTACAGTCATGCGAGGTGATGAATGTATGTGTTAACTAACCTGATTGTAATAGTCATTTTGCAATATATGTGTGCATCAAATCAACACATTGTGCACATTCAGCTTACACAATCTCATGTGTCAATTACACCTCAACAAATCTAGAAAAATATGAATGAGTGCATCTGTACATTTAAAACAGCTAAACACAGTTGCCTAAGTTATTGGTCATGCAAAGTGATACAAAGCCTGGAGCTGTGAGTCTGAGAAAGAATGAGAGGAAACGCATCCCTCTCTGTATGTCCCGATCCCACCCCCCAGACAGAGGTGGTAAAGTATGGCCCACGTATTGATTGCTGCATGTCATACACTGTACCAGGTGCTGGATATTCAGACATGAATCTACAGAGTATGATTTGTATCCCTGGTGATTTCAGAACATTCCCCCAAATCACTCCAGTCACACCAGGGCATGTAACTCTATTTGCAACTGCATGCCACTGGATCTTAAACACATAAGGGGATTCTGTTCAATAATAAGATTATACTTTATTGATAAGGGCAGGAAACTTAAACCTTAAGGACAGAATCATCAAGATAGGCCTACTGCACTGCCAGTTGTTGCAAAATAATGTTTATCTATGTTCCTGCTTCGAATCCTGGCTTCCTTGATTGTAGCCAAGTTTAATGCTAATTTTTTTTATACTGAACTGTGCCTTGAGCCCTATAAGTAAACCATAAAAGACACCATCACCCCTACTTAATAATTCTAGAGAGAAGAGTAGTGTATGCTATGATCTAGACAATTATACAAGTATTATTATTACTACTGGTGCCACGGATAGTACTACCATCATCATTAACACTAACAACTTTAAGAACTATAACTTGTGGGAGGAGAATAAGTAAGTGACTCTGTTTTTGGCCCTGAAGAACTTAGAATGTACAAATAGTCACTGCTCATTATATTTGATTGATTCACATTCCTTAATATAAGGAAATTTAAAATTATAATGAAAGCTTACAAAAGGTCTCATTTTTAGACAAGTGATATTACCTGACATTTTCTCTCTCAGCTAGGGATTTCAGGGAAGTTTATAAATATTACCTTGATAAACTTCACAAAATCCCTCTCAGGTTGTATGTGTAAAGCTAATGTGCAGATAGTTAATAAAGAAAAAAAAAGCGTGTATCGAGATGAAGTTATCTGCTCTGAGTCAAAGATAGCATTTACACTGTTGTTTCCAGTTGGGTATAGCAGCAGAACCCACCAGACACAATACTGTATGGATTTTTTAAAATAAGTGTTGTCTTCTTTCTCTCACCATGGACCCGTAAAGCAATTAGAGTACGTTCCAATAACTTCAATTCTCAGGTTAGAATAGTGAGGCTTATAAAATGTAAAGTACTTCCTGCTAGTTTTCCAACCATTTTATCACCTATAACTGTTTCTTTCTACTTTGAGAGCAAGAAGAGCTAATGGAGTACAGAAGAGATGTAATTCAACAAAATTATGTGTAACATGAAGATTTCCTATCTTGGACCCTTAGACCAACAAAAACTAATTATGTACTATCACATTTTTAATAGCAAAGATTACCTGAAAGGCAATGAATACATGTTATTTTTGATCACTGAATTTTATTCTGAATAAGCTTTAGGAAATTTAATAAGCACAAGCACCCCAAGGTTAATCCATTCTGTGTAACTTGGGATATGTTTAATAAGGCAAACAATGGTTCCCAATTTTACCCATTTCAATGGTGGATTTTTATGTACTCCATAATCCACAAAAAAAAGGGCACATTGGTCTACCTGTAAAATACTTATTTTGATACTATTTTAACTCATGATAAGTCATTTCATAGTTGATTATCTGCTCTTTCATTTTCCTGTTAGACATAGCTCTTGTTCTCCCCACTTCTCTGCCTCCTCCACCCCAACCACCTACTAGTGAGGTGCTTCTCCTTGCTCAAAGGCTTTCTGTGTAACACCCTTCCCAAGTCTACATCTGCTCTACACCTTTCTGACACCCTTTCCTGCTACCAAACCACAGGCTTCATCTGCCTCTGGAGGCATGGAGGAAATACATATATTCTATTTGTTGGTATCTCAAGGAGGCTCAGCGGGTGACCCCTTCTCAAAATATTTGTAGTTTCATGGAAAATTTCTAAAGACCTAAAATTAGCTCAAAAGAGTTGGCCGCCAGTTGGCTTCATGCCCGTGTTTACTTCTGTGAGCATCTGGGTTTGCAGTGTGTTCCTGACATCTCACCACTCAGCAAGCACCTGTCCTGTGTCAGATCCTACTCGTAACCATTTTATACGGCAACCTCATTCCCAGTCACAGCACTCCAACAGTACAGTCATGACTCCTTCATAGATGAAGGTTGGATAATTGACCTGCCCAAAGTCACCTACGTAGTAAGTGGTGGAATGGAGATGTGCACTCTAGTCTACCAGATTCCATGCTTCTAACCACTGTGTCCCTATAAGTTTTACCCACTAGGCTACATTCTCTCCATAAAAATGGTTGCCTACTTCATCTACTTTTAAAAAATGATTTTGAAAGTGATCCTATCTAATAAAAGAGTAATATGCAAATTGACCATCACAAGATGGCTACCCCCATGTGGTCAAAGATCACCGCCACAAGATGGCCAGCAAGGGAGGGCAGTTGGGAGGGACCCAGGCCTGCAGGGGAGGACAGTTGAGGGGGACAAGGCTGTCTGAGGAGAGCCACTAGGGGGGACCCAGGCCTGTAGGGGAGGACAGTTGGGGGGGACCAGGCTGGCAGAGGAGGGCAGTTGCCTTATGACCCATGTGGATGCTGGTATTCAAGTGATGCCCCAAAAATCTGACTTCCTCCAGCTGGGGGTTCCTTGTGAGCTTGATTCTCAAGACACCTCTTTGCCTTGTGATAGAGAAATGACTAGTAAATCCAGGTTTAAGTTCTTACCAGTCAAGCAACTCAAGTAGAAAGAGAGCATCTGTTTCTAATAATTTCACCAAAATCCCAGATTGGGTTTTATTGTCCTCATATGATTCCTGTGCACATTTCTAACACAACTGCATCAAAAAGAAATGCAAATTCAGGCTGCCCAATGTGACTTGCATGGTCTGCCCAGAGCTGAGACGCGCCAGTGTTCTCCAACTCAGAGTTCCTTCCACCCTTCTAGTTCTGTAATTGCTTATGCCAAAAATTTTGGTTTCATCCTTAAGAATACTTTTTTTCTCATTCAGTATTCAGTTGGTCAGCAAAACATTAGGATCTTTCTTCCAAATGCCTTCAAAAATCTGAAAACATCTTATCACTTCATGGCTACCACCCTATTCTAAGCCATCATCATCTCTCTCTTAGATCTTCATGACTCTGTCCTCCCCTCCCATGTGTCAGAGAATTCTCAACACAACACCAGAATAATCCTGTCAAAATGGAAGTTGGATCATGCCACTCTTCTGCTTAAAAATCTCAAAAGACATCGAGTTTTGAGTAAAAGCCAACATTCTTATGAAGGCCTACCATCTCCTTCATGATCTTGGTCCTCATGCTCTCCAACCTTATCTTCTACTGGTTCCCCCTTGTTCACTCACTGGCCTTCTAGATTACATTTTTAATAACCCAGATCTGCCTCATCTCAAGGTCTATATGTGCTCCTGCCTCAGATCTTCATATGACTCACTCACTTTGTATAGTTATTTATGCAAATCTAATCTCACTGAGAACTTTCCTTGACATTACTTCTAAAACTAAAACTTTTCCTCAACTATTTTATTACACTCACCTGCACTATTTTTTCTGCCTTTACTGCTATTTAACATTACACATGTCTCCCTCCAGCTAAAAACAATATATACTTTTTTTGTAATTTCAGTATTCTTAGCATCTAAAACAGTGCCAGATGTAGTTTGTGTTGAATGAATTAATTAATCTAAATTACAATGATCTCTACTCCCTCCTAACTTCTCTAGTTCTATATATGTACATATATTATTCATTTGGAACGTGATCATAGTTTGCCCTTTTGTAACTATTCATGAGAAAATATCTTGAAATTCTCAATTTGGTTATAAACTCATTCTATCAAGGGAAAGAATGAAGATGTCTTTTTATGAACAACCTCCATGCTGAGTTCAGAGGTGTAGCCAAAGGTGAATGGATGAATGGGAAATTCACCAGATGGTGCAGTAGGGTTGGTGAATGGTGTGCTGTGGAGGTCAACAGTGTGAATGGTAGCACAGGATACTGAAATCTGAAAAGGAAAACTTAAAATTGAATATTAAGACAAAGGAGTTATAGGCACCTAACATGAGTAGTTAGGTGATAAGAGCGTTGTTCCATCTAAATGAAATATAGCTTATGGTGCCATGTGCCCACCACCTTGTACAATATGTTCATGTTGACCAATTTAATAAATAAATCTAAAAATAAGAAAAGAAATAAAAGAAACACAGTTCCCCTCATGAATTCAGTATTTGATCCACATGCTGGCTTTCTCCTGCCAAGCCTCTTGTTTTTCAGAGTTATATTTGGCAGATGCCAGACACCATTCAGTTAATTTTAAAAAATGGAAACAATCTAAGCAATTGAGACAAATAACAGACCCCAGATAGATTGTGCTCTTTTCTCTATTTCACTAATGTTCCCACTGAATCAATTCTTATATGCCAAAAGGTTAGGCATTACAATTCTGGAACAAAATATGAACCTAAATAGGCTAATTTCCAAGTGCCTCATTCTAAAATAATGCAATTTAAAGTGCCATCCTGGAATATTTTAGGCTATATATATTGAGAGTATCAGCCTAGAATGATTTATGTATGTTGAGTTACCACACACAGGCTACCTCATCTCTCTCTCACCACATGGTATAGCAGACTGACCAGAGGAGAGGGGTGTGTATACAGAGTTGTGCAGTGAAGGGCTTTGGTTAGAGGACCTCAGTCAGTGAGAAGGTGTAAGAATAAACAAAATCAGAAAAGGATACTTATCTCTACTTTACATACAAAAACATAGAACACGCTGAGAAGAGCTAAGCTTCATTCTGAAGAGGCTGGTTGGCTTAATCATGTAGACAGGGTGGTAGAAACCTGCACAGAAAGCATGAAACAGAGAGGACCAGAAAGGGGAGAGGAGTTGAGAGGTGATGTGATAAGTGGGAAGTACACTTTGTGAGAGTGGGACACTCTTCCTGAAGAGCAGAGGGGATGATGGTGTGTTCCAGCATGAAAAGCTGAGAATTCTGTGCCTATCCACACCTGTCCCCCCTCCCACCATTACACATAGCACTGCACCAGTCACCTGCATGGTAAGCTGGCTTGCTCTAAGGTCACTGTTTAGTTTGAGTGTGTAAACAAAGGTTTTGGTATTCAAAGTGACTCCACTGAGGTTTACTAAAGTTCCACTTGAGGTTTTGTTAAAACATATATTGTCACTAAATCATCGCCATTTCCTTATTTTTGTAATAGTTTCAAATTGTCTCTACTTTCAAGTTCTTTCATTTATCTTCTCCCTCTCGGGGCTTTGCAAAATATAGAGCTACTTCATCAAGCCGCCTTCCACCAAACAGGTGGTGATATTACCCTCACGTTCCAGCATTGCTGCTGCTGCTAATTTGTGGCCTGTTTCCATCGCTCTTAGTGCCCCCTGAGATCGCTTTCATGTATTCCTCAGACTTCTCAATGTCAACTCTTGCCTCAATTTTACTACTCAACTCAGCGCCTGAAACTGCGTGCAGACTATTTGCATCAGGGGTAAGGAGTAGCTCTATTTCGGAGGAAATTATGGCATGTGTCACTCTGGGAGTTCTGAGCCCCACCTTCTGATCAGCATTTCCAAGAATCAGGCTCATTATTGAATTCACTATTCAACATGGTGATTATGCCCCCATTCTTCCCAAATCAATGTCTCTTCAGCTCCTGTTAACTGTAGAGGGTTCTTATGTCTCCCTACTCAGATGACTCTCCTCCCCCTCACAGATCTCATCTGAAAACACGAATTTTCTATCTTTTCTTTGCCTCTTAACTTTACAGTTGTATTACTTAACTCTGTCAAGTATCTTGACACACAGCTTGCACAAAAGCTGCTACTCATTTAAAAACTCATCTCATTGGTGCGGACTACTCCTAGATTAAAGATCTGTGGCCATGCTTCTTTGCGTATCATCACACTCATAATAAGTTCCAGGGGTAGAGAATTCAAGATATTGCACAAAACCCAATGTTAGATCTCCTGATGACATATATAGGTCAACCTAAGGATATCAACATTATGCATCTATAAGCGCACACAGACACATCTAAATCCCTGTCAGACTGTCTACTATGAAAAACACAGATTCTCTATGAAAGTTATATCTTTCATCATAAAATCATTGTACACTGAGCCCTGATGGTATAGAAAAGAAAAGACCATGAGAACAAGGAGAGAGAAACACCTGAATTCATAGTGCATATTACATATCGTCCTCAGCCATATGAGTGTCCAGTCAAGATGGCCATGCTGTTTCCACACCAGTACTATGTTTGCACATCAATGCTGGTGGTGCTGCGTCACTGCAACTCCAGCCCTGCCTTAACCAGGACTCTTGCCCATGCCCTGAGGCAACCAGACTCAGCTCTGAGTTCATTGGAGCATCTGGGTAGAGTGTCAAAGCAGCAGCGCTGCCATCCACCTGTTGGCAGAGAACCAAGTTCAACCATTCCATCCCTTCCCACCCTTCCTTTGGCCAGACTGCAAATGCTGCATCCGTGACTATGGGAAGGCTGTGGATGGTCTTTCTTATATCTAGAATGACTTGTAAAGACTTGGGGGAAAAACACAATGGTGTAGAATATTAGTTTCCCTGTGATTGTAACTGAATTTCTGAATACATGTTGATGCTCATTCAAACTACAACTCCACTGTTTTATTCTCAGTTAATATATTAATCTCCTGGTTGTTGTCCTCGGCATTCATATAAACAAATTGGCAGTTTAAAATGCTTGAAACATGGAAGAATAGCATTTTTTTAAATGATAGATTTATGATATGCCCCAGTTTAATCTTTGGAAAAAAGGATTATAATACTATTGTTACCATTATTATTTATCAGCATCTTATTATTATTGTTACATTATTATTTACCATCACCAATGCTATATAAATGCATATTGCTAAGTCATGAATCATGTAATCATGTTTTATCAGTTGTATGCAATAAGTGGCTTGAGTAAAATAATATTGTCTTAGACTTTGTTATTTTGTTAATTTGCAGGCTGGTGATGGAATTTCATTCTTTTGACTTCTAGAATTCTTGTAAGTAAATAGATGGCCTTTTCCTAAAACTGAGAGTACTAAAATGTTTTATTTTACTTTTACACACAAACAGAAAAATAATTCTAAGAGGAATATGTTTTTCTGAACAATTATTTATATTTGCTGAGACTTGCTTGGTGACTTTACAAATATGGTTTATACATGTGTTCTCCTAAAATCAATGTCAGGAAAATAACCCTGTAAAAGCCGTATGCTAGTCAAACTCCTACAAAAATTCAATAGATAATGTAATTTATAATGAATACCATTACTATTAGTTATCTACTAAATGAGTTCAGGTTGACAATTTCCAATAGTGAGCAACACATTTTCTTTCTTTTATCTGCATGCCAATTACCATTTATCCACTTGGTATTCATTGAAATTATACTAATCATAAGGAATTTCTTTTCTATTTATTTGGACAATAGGTGCCCTTTTAAGGAACACTGTTATAATCCAATAATAAGAATTTGCATTTTAAATTAACTATTTATAACCCATTTAGAACAATATTTTTTTTTTTAACAAAAAGTATGCTATATTCTAGTGAATCATTAAGGTTGTTTTTACTCACTATTGAAATCTTATACAACAGCTTTAAGTTGAAAGTTGATGGCCAAGCATGAATATGGTGTGGGCACAGTCAATCTGAGACTTACGTTGTGTGAATTGTTGGTGTGGCTGCTGCTTGGCACTGTCCATTAAGAGGCCCTGATAAGAAAGCTCTGGGACTGGACTAGGGACCTCCCTCAGGAGACGTTTGGTGGATGGGAAGAAAAAGAGTTCTGACCATTTCATCCCTTCCCACCCTTCCTTTGGCCACATTCTGCTTCCCAGTGGTGATCCTGGAAGAAGGTAAAAATGGCATCTTAAATTCTAGAAAATCGAGAGATCTACTATGTGATGACAGTTTTTTCTAAAGACTAAATTGAATATCCTAATTGCATTTGCAGTTGGCTTCTGTTATCTTAGCCTGCAGCATATTCTTGTCTGTTCTACTCTAGATTGTGCTTATTCATTATGTGGGTACCATGAGCAACTGGAATCTGTATCTCATTGGCTATATTTGCTAGGTCACATTCAAGTGACTAGTTCCAGGGCTTGGGGGCCAAGCTCTTGTGAAAGGTTTAGATGGCCTTGGAGGGAGATCCAAGGACCTGAATGAAGATCCTCTGTGGTAAAAACATTTAGTCATTTTACTACTTGTGTGATTTTTAATTTTCTAAAATAAATGTCTATGGGAATAGCACAACATTCCACTATTCAGTATATTTACAAATGTTGTTTTTTGTTGTTTGTTTGTGTTTTTTTTGGTTTTTTTTTTTGCAAAAGAGACCATAGTTAAGCATAAAAGTGTAAATTTTTTACATGTTTTAAAAAATGTAGTGCTTGTATGCATGTATATTGGCATACCCAATGGACACGGACACTGGGGTGGTAGGAGTGGCAGGGGGGCAATTGGGGAAAGAGGATATATATATATTACTTTAAACAATAAAAATTATATAATAATCAATAATAATTTTTAAAAAATGTTGAGCTTGGGTCATATTAACACATTGCAAATAGACTAGACTCTGTATCAGGTTCCTGAAACACACAAGAGCATCCTTAATGTATAATAGCCCATATTCACATCTATAGCTATTTGGGGGCAATAAAGAAGAAGGCAAAATAGGTTGGAAACTAGTCAGCACGCTCCCAAAACGATACAAGCTTTGGCAGTAACACTGGGTAGAAACTCAGCACCCTTTAAGCAAGTAAGTTCTTCTTCAGAAGAGGAAGAAAACAAGTTAAGAAACATGAGATCTGACATGTTATTGTCGTTAATTAATTTTCTAGTCCTTGTAGGCATACTGTAACTGTTCTGATTGTGATAGATTTGTTTGGAATCCACGGAGCTCAAACATTTATTTTTAAAAGTGTTTGTCACTTTGAACTAATTAAGCAATTTCCTGGTTCTAATGAATTTACTGCTTGGAAGCCCTGGCTGTAAATTTGTGAGACTAAGTGAATAAAGCTGTTCCCATGGAGCACAGGACTGACTATCCTGGTGAACATTTCATGTTATGATCTTGTGTTTTTCACGCTTGCCTTCCCTCAGGCTGAGGGGAGGGGGGAGGGGAGGGGGGAGAGGGGAGAGAGGAGGGGCGTAATTTTGAGTGCTTCACTTAAATATCAAGTCCTCTTCTATCTTGAGTGAAATTGTCTCTTGTCAAGCTTGTGTTTTATGGCACAACCAAAAAAATAGCTCAACTGTTTATTTTCTTAGTCAGTCTGCTTCCTGCATCCAAATTCTTGCATCTGAAATTTCGCGTGCATCCGTGAATTTTCTTCCAGCCACCAGTAATGGTAGCTCCAAAGTGAATCATATGCAAAGATGCTCCAGGGGTGGTGCCTCCCATGACTTCTCAGCCCCATGCAAGTGACTCATTCCTCTGCCCTGTTTTGTGTCTATTCCCAAAAGCTTGCTTTCCCATCTCATCAGACCACCGGGAAGTTTTAAACATGGTAAACAATGTCATACTAGCGTATCTTTAATCCCTCTTTCCTTTTTGGAGCAGCCTTTCTCTACCTTCTGCCTCTATTCAAATTGCTGATCCTTTAAGCCTTCAGCAAACACCAGGCTCTTCGGAGAAGCAGAACCTGCTGCCCCTTCCTATTATTAACAAAGCCATCCATTCTTTTCCTGAGCATGAGAGCATTTTGAAGACATTTCTTGTCTTTACAGTTGGCCTTTTATTAGGATTTGTTTATTCCTAGATTTTTCACCCAATTATATTTTCAGTACTGTGAGAAAAATCTCATGCATCGCCTTTCACACAGTGGGTGTGCAGTAAATATTTATTTACATTAGTATTTCAGTTGTCCTTATAATAGTTTGGAACTTTCCATACTCAACAGTATGCATTCTGAAAGATTTAGAGAAGGCCTACATAATCATTCTAAATAGTCACAGGATGAATCTTCATTCTGACTTGATATTGGTTTGCTTAATATTATGTTGCCCTTTGATACTTTTATCTATCATAAACACTTCTGAAATGTAATACCTAAGTCACAATATGATAAAGTGGACTATGGCTTTTTAAAAAGCCTCCAACATTTATTTATTCATTTATTTGTTCATTTATTTATTCTGTAAACATGATCTAGAGCTTACATTCTCCTGAAGGAGAACTGTGGTGTGGTCTATGGTGTGGTCTATTCTATGATGACAATGTGAAATCATGCATTTGGGACTTCAGTTCGGGATCTTTTAGGGATAAAAGCAGTAAGCTTTACTCAGATGTCACATATCTGTTTAGTATCAGTGGACATGTAACAGTTTTTCAGATAAGAAGGAAGATATGATATCCTATCCTATATAATAAAAGGCTAATATGCAAATCGACCAAATGGTGGAACATCCAGTTGTAATGACATGCACTGACCACTAGGGGGCAGATGCTCAATGCAGGAGCTGTCTCCTGGTGGTCAGTGTGCTCCTACAGGGAAGTGCTGCTCAGCCAGAAGCCCTGAGCCAGGCTCATGGCTGGTAAGCACAGCACATGGTGGTGTTGGGAACCTCTCTCCCAGCCATGGGCAGTTGGACCTCCCCTGAGGACTCCTGGACTGCAAAGGGCACAGGCCAGGCTGAGGGATGCCTCCCTCCCCTCCAGTGCACAGATGTCATGCACCAGGCCTCTAGTCCTGTATAATAAAATCGTAATATACAAATCAACTGAATGGCAGAATGATCAGTGAGGGGGGAGGGAGGGGGAGGGACAGGCAAGCAGGCAATGCCAGGGCAGCCAAGGCACATGCAAGCAGGCAGAGGGAGGGGACTGCAATGGGCGGAGGCAGCAGCGACCAGCAGTGGCAGAGAGGGGTAGGACAGGACTGTGCCAGCTGCCATTGTTTGGCCTAGTCGCCTCCTGCAGAGGGAGGCCAGCAGCTACAGCAGCAGCCTTCCCCTGATTGGTCCGGTTGCCTCCCACAGAGGGAGGCCTAAGCTATCAGTAGGACATCCCCTGAGGGCTCCTTGACTGTGAGAGTGTGCAATTTGGGCTAAGGGACCTCCTAGGTGGAGATAGTTTGAGCATATGTTAAGGTTGTGGTAGTAGTGATGGGGAAGAGTAATAAGTTTGAGGGAGCTTTTGTCATTGGATCAGTGGTGCTGAGAGTATTTGGGGATTCATTGGCTATGTGTGAGGGAGAGAAAGATGTTGAAACATGTATTATCATCATTTGTTTTAGAACAATATAGATGTTATATCATTAATCATCATATGTAATAAAGAGCTAATATGCTAATTAGACCAGACAGTGGTGGAACAACCTTCCAGAATGACAAGTGGGTGGGGGAGTGGGGGTGGGGCCATGACCAATCACCCCCACAGAGGGTGGTGACAGCTGGGGCTGCAAGGGCTGAGCTCCTTGCATAAATTTCGTGCATTGGGACTGTAGTATAAAAGTAAAAGAATAGGGATACTTCTTAGAAGAAAAATACTGAATCTAATTGTAGACATGTTACATTAAAATTTTTATCAGAGTGGAAATATTTGGGGAGCAGTTGGAAGGATGGGTCTGAACATGGTAGGGAGGAACATCTGGAGATATATAGCATGGGTGTCATCACAGTAAAGTGTAGGGGCTCTGGGAGAAAATGAATAGCACATAGGAAGATGCCTCATGAAAACAGAGGGGAGGACCTACAGGGACCTCAATGATTTCAAGGAAGCTAAAGAGGAAGAGGCAGAGTTGCTGAGGACACAAGGTGAAAAGCAGGAAATGTGAGGGATTGGGAATGGTGGGAGAAGGAAATTCCATGAATTAAAGTGGTCCTTGGAGTCATTACAGGCTTGACAAGGATTGGAAAGAGCCATTAAATTTTGTAGTTAATGGGTGTTTGAATAAAGATATAAGATGAGCCCTAACCGGTTTGGCCCAGTGGATAGAGTATTGGCCTGCGGACTTAAGGGTCCCAGGTTCGATTCCAGTCAAGGGCATGTACTTTGGTTTGCAGGCACATCCCCAGTAGGGGCTGTGCAGGAGGCAGCTGATTGATGTTTCTAACTAACTCTCTATCCCTCTTCCTTCTTCTCTGTAAAAAATCAATAAAATATATTTTTTTTAAAAAGATATAAGGTGAAAATCAATAAATGAGTAAGATTTCAACAAGTAGAGACTCATTTCTCAAAATGTTTGCAGAGTGATAGCTTGTGTCAAATGAGTTTTCTTTTCCATTGTATTGCTTTGTTATTTTAGGGTGAAAGGACTTTGAATGTTTTGTGTACATAGAAGAAAGACCTGTAGAGAGGAGAGACAAACAATAGATAATAGGGAAGAGGAGCTTCTAACGGAGGGAGTCAGGACTTGGACAAGAGAAAAAGATAGAAATCAATGGATAAATTAGGTCCTCAATTCCATTTGAAGAAAAAGAGATGTATTTTCTTCTCTGGAATGGTAGAGAAGACAATTAGAATAGGGTTCCTACAGGTAGGTTCGGAGGTGGAAGACATCCCCTGGAATGGATTTCATCTTCATTAAAGAGATCCAGGTCCTTTGCAAGGAGCCACAGGAGTGGAGTCGAAGCTCAAAGTTAGAAGACATAAGGTGATAAAGTGCAAGGTTGCTGAATAAGGCCAGGAAATGCATGTCCAGGCAGCTCCAAATGCCCTATTGCATCTGGAAACTGCAGATTGATAGCAGAATCATTTTACCTGAGTATATGATTTGCTTGGCATTTATTCATTAGGCTCATTTAGGGAAGAATGAAAGCCCTGTGCTTGACCGACTGACCCTAAGCAACAGGGTTTGTTAGAGTTTATTGCAAATAAAGGAATGTGGGGTTTCATGAAGACCCTCCCCAGTGAGTCTCCCTGAAGAACACAGTAAAAGAGTCACTCAGAATTACTCAGGAGACCTCAGGTATCCATCAATGTGTTACCACCACCCAGAATCAAGCCTCATCCTTAACATCCAACACTGTTTTTGTGTTTTTTAAAATATATTTTATTGCTTTTTTACAGAGAGGAAGGGAGAGGGATAGAGAGCTAGAAACATTGATGAGAGAGAAACATCGATCAGCTGCCTCCTGCACACCCCCCTCTAGAGATGTGCCCACAACCAAGGTATATGCCCTTGACTGGAATCAAACCTGGGACCTTTCAGTCCACAGGCTGATGCTCTATCCACTGAGCCAAACCAGTCAGGGCCCAAGCCTGTTTTTTATGCTTTTTCTTTTTTCTCAGCTACAGATACACGCAAATGAAAAGGTATCTGTATTGACATAACATGTAAGGGCTCTGTGTGTCCAGGTCCCCATGATCACCTCCAAGTTCAATATATCACTGGAATTCTCATGGCTCAGCCTATAGGCACACTCTAGATTTATTACAGGAAAAAAATATATACAAAGCAAAACCAGTGAAGGAAAAAGTGCATGGGGTGAAGTCAGAAGGAAACAGTCACAAGCTTCCAGGGGTCCTGTCTTAGTGGTCATGCAGGCCGCCACACTGCTCCTCCAAAGGTGAGGTCCCCAGGACACGTGTGCGAATTTGTCTGCCAGGGAAGCTCCTGGAGACCCAGCAGCAGGACTTGTATGGGAGGCAGCTCACATAGGGAGCCACTGCCTGGCATGTCCCAAGATTCCAGACTTCCCCGAAGGAAGGCAGGTGTTCAGCCTCAACTGTATTGCTTGTACAGACAGTTAAGGCACAGTGAGCTACTCCGGCAAGTTTGGTGGTAGGAGCCCTTTAGATATCCAAATTCCCAGATGCCATTCGAGTGCTAACCTTGTAAGCAGACCTTCCTTGCAAAGGAAGACCAGCCTAATAGGCTAACTTCTTATCTGCACAATCTATCCTTCTTCCTCCTCCTCTCTTCCCTTTCTCTCTGCCTCCTGGTTTGTGCTTAGATACTCTGGCTCTTCCTAACTGCTCCTGACTTCTCTCTTTTCTGGCTTCTCTGCCTCCCTGCTGCTCGTTATCTTTAAGTCTTTAAGTGCAATCACTTGAAGAGACAGCCTAATTGGTTCATCTGGTCCCCCTGGACCCCATGTGGCAGAACACTAACTGTGGGCTACTCAGAAGCCTCTGGCAAGCCTGTACATGTGATTGGTCCAATCAACTTTGAGTGGAGAGGTAAAATTTATTGAATATTGCCCAAAATGTTGCATGCCAAGCTCTCAAGTAATAATAAACTATTTATTTTCCTTTTTTATTAAGTGTATTGTGGTGACATTGGTTAATGTGACCATATGTTTCAGGTGTGGGTTTCTATGTAACAAGATCTGTATATTGCACTGTGTGCCCATCACCCAAAGTCAAATCTTCTTCTGTCACCATATTTTAGGATCCATTTCATCTTCCACTCCCTTTCCTCTGGAAACAGTCACACTGCTGTTTGTGACTCTTTTGTGAAGCAATAACATCATTTATGCAGGGGCCAGGAACAGAAAGAGGTCATAATTTAGTTTACCCAGGGTTGGAGAATGATTAGAATGTGACAAAATGACAGAGAATTATTAAAAACTAGGGGCCCGGTGCACAAAAATTTGTGCGTTCAGGGGGGGTCCATCAGCCCGGCCTGTGCCCTCTCACACTCTGGGACCCCTCAGGGGATGTCCACCTGCTGGCATGCCTGGCCAACCTGGCTGAGGGGCTGATGGCTGTTTGCAGGCTGGCCAAGCCCCCCAGTGGGGACCCTTACCCCATGGGGGTGTGACCAGCTTGGGTGAGGGGCTGAGGGCTGTTTTCAGGCTGCCCAAGCTCCCCTTGACCCAATGCCCCAGCGAGGCTGGCTGGAATCAGGTTTCTGGGGTTTATTTATCTTCTATATTTGAAACTTTGTTGCCTTGAGCAGAGGCCTAGGCAGGCAACGAAGCCTCCTGTTTGCTTCAGTTCTGTGGCTTCTATAATTGAAACATTGTTGCCTTGAGCAGAGGCCCAGCTGGCCTAGGCAGGCAGTTTCTTCCATCCCTGGTGCAACAGAAGCCTCCTGTTTGCTCTAGTTCCACCGGCCGCCATCTTGGTTGGGTTAATTTGCATACAGTCACTCTGATTGGCTGGTGGGCATGGCTTGGCTGGTGGGCATGGGTTAGGTGTAACAGAGTGAGGGTCAATTTACATATTACTCTTTTATTAGATTAGATTATCAATCCCAAAACACATGCTTGAGCATAGAAACATCTCATTCACCATGCTAATTTGTATTTCTAAAATCTTCTTGGAGCACATACTTAATTGGTTTGCAGTTACCTACTAAATGTAACCCAGATTGGTTAACCTTTCTTTATCCCTCTCTGCATTGTCATCAATCTAACTTCTGGTCTTCTTTTCCATTACAACACTACCCAAGGGTCATATAGAACTAACTATTCCTTATTCCCCAGAGAAAATATTGGGGTTCTTGATTTTATGCAATTCTACCTGATTGCAATGCCCCTTCCTAGAATTATTACTCATCTCTCATGGACTAGTTCAAATGGCACTTCTTCCAAGAAGACTTCTATGATCATTCTGGAAACTGAAGTTGTTCCCTCTCAATGAACAAATGTATGGTATGAAACAGGATATTAAGCATATATTCCTCTGAATATATTTAGCTCCTTAGACTCCACTAAAAGCTCTATGCGTGTAAATAAAGTGTTATACTCTATCTTATCATCCTTAACAACTAACATCATTTTTCATAGAGTAGGTAGCCAATAAACATATTTGAATGAATAAGTGAATGTGTTTGTCAGCATCCACAGATCAGCATTATTAAGCTGTTACACCTTCCATTCAATCATAGTGGCTCCCTTGGACAAATTTTTTATCACTTGAAACTGGATGTCAATAATTTTTACAAGTTAAACAGTAACGAGAGGGAAGCACGTACAGTGAGCACATTAGCTCTGCTCTCATCCCCACCGCACCTACTATGTATGCAGGTTTCGTTGTCATCCTGGCCGTTTTTGACAGCAGCTCCATTACTTTCACAAGCACCAGCAAAATGTGTTATTCTTGATCCAGTTCTGTCATTGGAAGGTCACATTAATGGAGGAATGAGAAACACCCAGCACCGAGCTGCCGGGGAGCTGGCACCCACTCCTGCTTCTGCTTGATTTGCAAAGATGGGAAACAGCCTTGCTGCCCCGGAGGTTTTGTTTTTAGTAGATGGCTGTGCTTCAGAGGTGAAATATGAAACAAAAATCGAGGTATTTGACTGTAAAATGACTGCACAAAGTCCAATTGCATTGTGTATTACTCTCCAGGAGTGACATGTGCAAATTAAAAAGCCCTATAGAATGGAACTTATTGATTATCCTACTAAAATATTTGTATGCCAACCTATTTAGAAACTCTTTCAACAGCATCCCCATAGAGCTGATATGGTTTTGCCTCTGCCTGACTTAATTACTTTTGTGATTGGTGTGTGCGTGTGTGTATGTGTGTTTGTGCATGAGGCAAAGGAGAGATGGATTATCCAGGAGTCAGAGCAGTGAAAATCGTGAAATATGACACATACTTAGAAAGATCAGTATGCCTCAGTTTCCTATTTCCCCTTCTAATATTGAACAGAATTCTAGTATAATTGGGAAAAAAATTAACTTTTTAATAAAAGTACATTTCTTCCTTCTTTAAAGGAAATGAAATATATTTTCTGTGAATGTCTGAAAGGTGCCATTAGGGCAACAATTACTTTCCCATTTCATTACAGTTGTTATTAGTACCAGACATGGTGTGTACTCAGCTAGAATTCACCTCCTGATTACACATCCGGCTCTCATCTCAATTGAGCTAAGCGAAAAGATGGTGCACTAGACACACAGTCTTCTACAGTTAGTCTTCTCTAGAATAGACATTGAGTTGACTATAACTAGTGAAAATCATTGAAGAGTTTCTCCTTCTTTTCAGATCAGGGTAAAACTTATAAACCCAGGGATTCCAACAGCTTAAAGTTGAGAATGTCCGATCCACTGATCCTCGAACCTGGTAGACACAAAGCCCCCTTTTACAACATATCGTTTATTGTGTAAACTCTGTGAAATGAAATTCATAGGAAATGTAACCTGCGTATAATCATTTCAAAAATGAATATAACACATTCGTTTAAAGGACAGATAAAAGTGATTTATAATAGAATAATATGTGTGTCAGTGAGGGAATGCTCATGCGCCATGCCACAGAGACCTAGTGAACCCATTGCATGTTGTACCTACGCACAGGGCACAGTGAATGCACAGCCACAAGATGTGCCATCTTGTAAGCTTATTCTTACTCAAATACCCCGAGGAACATCGCCACTGCTGATAGGATTTTCTTTTCATGGTAAACAACCCTTAATAAAATTCTCAACCAAACAGAGCACAATCTTTCATGCTGTGGCTGTTGCACTCCTGGAAATGTTTATGTGTATGAAAATGTAGCCCAACATATTTTCTGTTCCCATTTAGTTGGAGCCAGGTTATAATCACACCAGGATTTCCCTTGGAAAATCTACACTAGAAAGTCCCACACAATATGAGACAGGACCTCCCTCCATCCCCAGTGTCCCGTGCCTTCCCAGGAGTTTAGCATCCTTGGCTTTGACCCACTGGATGGGGACCATGCTCCTGTGGTTGTCACATGAAAACTGCATGTGCACACACATTCAACAGCCCCTGGGGCCATGCAAGTTCTGTGAGAACCTCTGCCTAATTCAATACCTTCCTTCTATGGCTGAGGAGACTGGAGCCTGGAGCATGTTGGTAGCTTACCTGGACTCACACAGGCAGCACCGAATATGGCTGAGCTAAGTTATAAACTCAGGTCTGGACTAGCCTGAATCTGGTCTTATGCCAACACAGAAGCTCCAGCACAGGCAGCATCGAGTGGGAGAGAGCTCCCGGGAACAACGCTGGAACCCAGCCAAGGATACTGCACGCATATGTTGAAGTAGCCCAGACAGACATCCCGAAGGATCAATTTATTTCCTGAATGTGTATAAACCAAATCTGCACCCTCTGTTCCCACTCATCCCATCCATCGTCTTGTCTGCTTACACAATCCCTTCTCCCCCTCCTGGAAATACATGTCTTACAAACCTTTCCAAGGGCTTTAAATGAATCCCCTTCCATCTGACAAACATAGTATTTCCTCTCTGTATAGCTTCCAAGCTCTTCTTCGGCACTTTGTCCAGGAATATTTCCCCTTGTGCTTACAGAATTTCATGTTTACCTTCCCGTAATTGCATTTCTCTGCATGTACTAGTTTCGCCCGTATGTCTGTAAAAATTTCATTTTTCCTGGTTTTACCTATGCTGTTCATTGATAAGTCCCAAAGGAGCAACTACTAATTCCAAGTATCTAATCCTGCATTAAACATCCCGTGGCCACGCCACAAATAGCTGATTCATTTATATCAAACTAAGGACTGGAATAGCCATATTTTAATTCCATTGAAGAGGTGCTGTTATGGGTGATTAGGTTATATACAAGGTAAATATTTCTAGATTCTTCAAATATTGATGATAAATAACAAGCTTTTGGTTGGGATGTATTCCGTGGCATTTGATGATTGAAGTTCCTGGACCAGCCACTATTTGGTCCTGGTTGCTATGAGCCATCTCCAGGGAGAATTCTGTAGCACTCTTCACAGTGGGAGCTGACGAGTAAAGGGTCCTCCAATTAGTCCCCATGGCTCTAGGCAGAACTATTCTTCAACCCTAATCAGTTCTTAACACTCTTCAGAGAAAGCGAACCAACAACACTCAACAGTAGCCAGGCCCTGGTGTGGAGAATTCATTCTCCCTCTCAAAAACACAATTTTCTTTAACATTATTTGTTTTTTCTTTTAACATTATTGGAGAATAGCAACTTTGTGTCAAGATTACCGTTATGAAACAACTAATAAACTTAAGGATGTTTGGTCATCCCTCTTTGTTTCTTTTTATTGTCTTAAATAAAAGAGTGGCTTACTTCTTTTTTCTCTCTCTCTTTTGATCTCACTTTTACAGATTAAACCAAATATGCATTGATTTATTGTGTGTGTATGTTGTTTTTTTTTTTTTAATTTGTGCAACTGTCTTCTCTTCTACCTATTGACATATAGTCAACAGATATTTAGTGAGTGTCCTGTGAAACAATTCAGTGCTAATGGCTGGGAAGTTAGAGATAGCAGAAATTCACTCCTACCCTAAGGGCAGGTCTAGAAGTAAATGAGAGATATATTTAAGAATTTATCATCAAATTAAATAAAAAGTACTCAGTATTTATTAAAAAGCTCAATAATATTCAGTGTACACATTAAATAGCACAGAGCTTCCCTAGCATTTAGCAATCAGCACCAATTTACTCCTGCTATTTCATCCATTCATTTATTCTTCCAAAAATATGAATTTCCATATTTTGCATTAGGCCTAGACACTGAGATCACAATAGTGAACAAAACATTTACAGCCATTTTATTCACAGAATTTACATTTTAATGAGTTAGAAAGATGCTAATCAAAAATATCAAATACATATAGAACTGTATTCTGAAAAATGCTGGAGTAAGGAAAAAGTTTCTGACCTACTTTGGAAAGCAGGTTAGAAAGGAATAGAAATATAATTTTAAAATGACAATATTATGCCTAAATTTGTAGGAGTTAATTAAGGGAAAGGAGGAGGAGAGGAAGCATTCAGATATGGAAACAATATTTGCAGAGTCCAGGCAACAAAAAAGAGAATGAAGCGTTGAGAGACCAAAAGGCTAATTTTCTGGCACATGGGATGCAGGCTGGATAGGTTCGTCTGAGGCTGAACGCAAGCCAGAGGCCAGGCCATTTAGTGCCTTGTAGGACATATTAAAAATAAGGCTTTTAGCCATAGCCAGTCTGGCTCCCTGGATAGAAGGTCACCCTGATGAATGAAGGGTTCTGGGTTCAATTTTGATCAAGGGCATGTACCTCGGTTTCAGGCTTCATCCCTGACCCTGGTTAGGGTGTGTTCAGGAGTCAACCAATAGATGTGTCTCTCTCACATCTGTGTCTTTCTTACATGGATGTTTCTCTCTCTGTCTCTCCTGCTCCTTTCCACTCTCTCTAAAAGTCAATGGAAGATGGGGATGTCAATTAAGCATACATATGTATACATGAATCTGGAACTCAGAGAAGCATCTGAGCATATGACTTAAGTCAGAGTCATCTGGGTACAGGTAGCAATTTAAGTCATGGGAAGGTATGCCCAAAGAGGATAGATTTTAATGAAAAGAAACCTGTATATATTTAGAACCACAGCTTTGATAAGCATAATTCATTTAGAGATACATAAGCCAACAAAACACAGACCAACAAAAACAGAGGAAAATTTCAAATGAGAAAGGAACCTGAGTGGGAGAGAGAGAGAGAGAGAGAGAGAGAGAGAGAGAGAGAGAGAGAGAGAGAGAGAGAGAGAGAGAGAGAGAGAGAGAGAGAGAGAGAGAGAGAGAGAGAAACACTGTCAAGGTGTTGCATTTACATAAGATGAAAGATGAGAAGTAACTATTGATGTTAATAGTAGAAAATTTTTTGGATCAGTTTGTTACAACCATTACATTCTATCTTCAACACTGTTGTATTGGAAGGCAGCGGACACACTGGAGTAGACTAACCAATAGCTGGAAGGTCATGCCCAGCCAGTGTTGTCTATGGTTGAGCATCAACCTGTGAACCAAGAGGTTAATGTTTGATTCCTGGTCAGGGCACATGGCTGGGTTGTGGGCTTCATCCCCAGTAGGGGGCATGCAAAAGGCTGTCGATTGATGCTTCTCTCTCATCATTGATGTTTGTCTCTCTCTCTCTCCCTCTTCCTCTCTGAAATCAATTATTTATATATATATATATATATATATATATATATATATATATATATATATATATCAGCCCCTGGTCATAGTGAGCACAGCTCTAGCAAAAAATCATGTGACAGACACAGCCTTAAGAACACATTTTAATTTTTGTGATGTGATGACAGTCTAAGCCCTTTGACATCCTAATATTCTGTTCATTTTTCCTGTCTGAAATATCACTGTGCCTGGGCAGGCAAGAGGTTATGAACTGTGCAATGTGGAAAGTTATTTCATTCATCAGCCCAAAGAATTCAGTCCCCATCTTAGGATGTTAAGTATACAGTTAGGAATATTCAACAAAACAACATGTCCATCAGATTTAAATTAAGAAGGTATAGATATTGCGTATAGCATGTTAAATTGCTTAAATACTTGATTAAGTTGTTGTAAATTACTTTTTGTGCCTCCACTCAGCCAAAGTTATTTATCTTGGAGAATTAAAATGGGTAATAAATGTGTGCTGATTGACTGATAAATATTAAAGAGGCAGGAAAGACATCAGCTCAACAAATTCTAAGGGATGAGGGTGTTGTAATTAAGATATTCCTTCTTTCTCCAGCCTTGGAACATATTCCTGAGGAGTTTTTAAAACTTCAAATCCACTCACAATATTGCTTCTCAAAGTGACTTCAAAGGTATTTGAAATTTTCAGGAGTTTTGGTTTTTTTTTCACCATTCTTTTTTTTTTTTTGCTGTGCTTGCTAACACATTTTAAATTGCTAGCTGAATATTTATGTCATCATAGTATAGAGTGCATATGACTATATATATATATATATATATATATATATATATATATATATATATATATATATATATATATATATATATATATATGTTGCAAGAAAGCACACAGACATGCATAAATAGTAGCATTCTAGAAATGATGTGTCCTTAAATATATGATGCTCCAGCAATGTACAGTTGTTTTAAACCTTTGATAAATTCATTCCCTTCCAGTCCCTTAGAAAACATTTATTTTAATATTGCTCTTTTTGAGTTATTTCATAGTAAAATGTTCTAAGAACTTATGAATTACTTCACAACAATAGACAGTTCCACCAGCTAAAATATAGGACCATTAAACTACCATTACTTTTGTTTTGTTTTCCTTTTTCTTTTTTGATTCATGGACTCATCAGACAACAACTGGAGGGCTGGTGGCATTAATGTACCTTTACTGAAAACATGAACATCAAGGAGTAGGTACAAAAGAAGTCATTAACGCAATTATGCTGCCATCTCAAAATTTAGTGATTAAGTGCATGAACCAAAAAATAACTATCCTCCTTGTCATTAATATCCCTGCCCAATGAAGTGCATCTGAAATATTACTTTACTTTTAATCCTCCAATGTATTTAATTTAGGGACAAAACACACAACCCCACATTTGCACACACTCAGTTCTAGTTTCAGTGATTCATCTCTGACACCCTGGTTACCAATTCTATTTAGCATTCGATGCTGGACATGTTAATTTTTTAAAAAATATATTTTATTGATTTTTTACAGAGAGGAAGGAAGAGGGATAGAGAGTCAGAAACATCGATGAGAGAGAAACATCAATCAGCTGCCTCCTGCACACTCCCCACTGGGGATGTGCCCGCAACCAAGGCACATGCCCTCGACTGGAATCGAACCTGAGACCCTTCAATCTACAGGCCGATGCTCTATCCACTCAGCCAAACCAGTTAGGGCTGGACATGTTAATTTTTAATATAAGAGCTGCACAGCCTGTATATAATGACTGATGGTCACACCTCACTGTTTTGGAACCTAAGTGGAAACAAAAATAAAAAAGAAGATCAGTGTGTATTCTAGTGTGTAGTCTAGGACTGGTATACTCTTAGCATGGTTGGAATGAGGCGGTGGCATAACCTGGGACTTGGCCATAAATAAAAAGCACCCTTCAGCCTTCCCTCTGAACATCTTTAATCCTGTGTTGCTCCCAGGTTGATCTTTCTCACATGAGTTTATATAACATAAAGTGCACAGAGACCTTTGTCATGAGTGTGCTTCTATGTATCCCAAACCTTACAGAATCCAGTCTAAACTCCTTTGTTAGTTTGTTTTTGTTGTTTGTCTTAATCCTCATCCAAGGATATTTTTCCATTGATTTTTAGAAAGAGTGGAAGAGAGAGGGAAAGACAGATAAATATCTATGTGAAACACATCAGTTGGTTACCTCCTGCAGGAACTCTGACCAGGGCCCCAGACCAAGAAGGAACCTGCAACCAAGGTACAGGTTCTTGACCAGAATGGAACCCGGGACCCTTAGGTCCGAAGGCGGATGCTCTATCCACTGACCTAAACTGGATAGAGCAAGTCTAAACTCCTTTGTAAGATGACCTGAATCGGCCCTGTGCTGCCCCAGCCTGCTTCTCACAGGAGTATATCCTGCATCATGCTTCCTTGGCAGCAAGGCACATGGCACCTTCCATACCTTCTCAGCCTGGGCCCTGGCTGAGCAGTTTATGAGCCAGCCCCTGGCTCTCTTCCCATTCAGTCTGAAAGGCTCAGTCCCAGCCTGTGCCCAGGACCAGGCATGAGATCTGCTGCAGGCCGCTGTGTCAGTCTAGGCAGACTTTATCGTATCAACTCCTTTAATGTATCAAAATGGCTTGTTAAAGTATGTGTCTCTCCCACTAGACTAAGCGGGCCTCAATGTCAGACCACCTTGTCCATCTTTCTGTTCACAAGGCCTTGGTTACAGTAGTGGTCAGATCAGTGTCCGGCTCCCGGTAGGTATCCCATATCTGTTACATTAAATCACTGCTTAGCTAAAGGAGAGAGAGGGTGTTTATATTCCACTTACTCTATCACTACTATCTTCTTTTACAAACACATTTGTATCATTGATTACTCCTTTACTACAGGTCCAGTGCACGAATTTTGTGCAAGTTGGGTCCCTCCATGTGGCCTGCAGGGATTGAGCTGAAACCAGCTGTCCAACACTGCCTTCCACTCCTGCCTGCCACTCCCACTCATCCTGGCCCCACTGTGCCTGCCACAGGCTTGCACCCAGTCAGTCCTGATCAGGAGAGGCTCCTGCCACTATAGCTCCACTTGCCAGCTGTGAGCCCTGCATCTGGCACCCATCTTGGGGGGGTGCGATCTGCCCTCTGGGTAGGAGGTGAAACTCCCTTGCCGGCCCCAGGATCCAGATCCCTTCAGCTGATATTTGCACTGGTTGTTGGGAGTCAACTAGTGGCCACTTTTATATCGTTTCTTCCTTGTGGAGCATCTACGGAGGGGAAGTGACTGTGGTGCCCGGGGCCAACTGCCAGGAGGCTGGCAGCACTGTTGGGATTGTGCTGTCAGCACCGGTGCACACTGACCACCAGGGAGCAGTTCCTGTGTTTAGTGCCTGCCCCCTGGTGGTCAGTGCATATCATAGTGACTGGTTATTTGGTTGTTCCATCATTTAGGCATATACATATAGGAGGCATGAGGCCTGGGGCATGAAAATTCATGCATTGGAGCGGGGGGTCCCTCAGCACGGTCTGCCCCCTCTCATAGTCTGCCTGCCCCCTCTCATAGTCTGGGAGCTCTCAGGGGTGGGAGGCGACCCAGTAATCAAGGGAAGGCAATACCCCATCACACCTCTGCTGCTGCCACTGCCAGCAGCTCAAGCCTCAGCCAGCCCTGGTTACCTGAACCTCGGGTGGGTGTAGGAGCACCCGAGGCACCAGAGGAGCTGAGGGGACTCTGGCAGCAGGTGCACAGAGCATCCAGCCCCGCCCCTAGCTGTGGGCACCACCATCTTGTGAGGGTGTGATGGTCAATTTGCATATTACCTCTTTATTATATAGTATTGTCATATATTATCTCATTTGGTTTGCCCAATATTTCCATGTAGTAATAAACCAGGCTGTTATTACAGATGGGAAAACAGAAACAAAGAGAAAGAAAGCAATTGGCTTGAATCACCAGTTAGCACAGAGCTGACTCCAGGTCTCAGGTCCACCTCTACTTTCTCTCATCTCTCCCTCTCCTCTGGCTTCCTCCTGGGTCCTCTCTTCCCTGGATCCCTCCCTTCTCTCCTCTCTCCCCAAATCAGGAATTGGAAGGGTCAGTCTGCTCAGATCTGTCCAGGACCCTGTGACCTCCCCCTTGAAGGGTGACAGGCTGCATTGGGGACATTCCCAACCCTCCCCTCCCCTCCCCGCATGGGCAGACTCACACCCGCCCCACATGCCCAGCCTTACACTCCCAGCAGTTGCAGTTTGGAAACTACACCCACCCAGAAACATTTTGAAATGCCAAGTTGTTTTAAACTTGTATGATTAATTCAAATAATAACCTTTCACTAATACCATCAGCTCTTGATTGTTCACCAGCCATTATGAAAGGTGTGAGATCCCTGCTTGTCATCCCTCCCCCTTCCACCCCTCCTCCTACTCCCAGCTGCTCAGCCAGGGGGAGGGCCCCGGGAAAACAAAGAGCTGAGACTCAAGATCAATCCATTGTTCCACGTGTTATCAGCTCTGAAAAAGGTTTTGCAAAGAAAAATGTCGCAACTCCAGACTGAAATATGGTTTGGGAATTGCGGTGGAATTTATCTATAGTCTCCTTCCTGCAGTCCAGAGATGAATACAAAAGTGATGTTTCTTATGAAAACCTTGTATCAATAGCCAATAATAGCTCTTTGTTTTAACATTTGATCTATTGTTATATCTAAGCAATTTACAGAAGTCTCCTTCCCACGGCTTTTACAGTGTTGTAGTCTGGATGGAGCACACTTCTGTGGCCCAGAATCCTCTGGCTTTTGAAGCCCCTTACTGATTTAGGTCTAGAGTTTCTTGATATATTGATCCCTTTGCTACCAGCATAATCAAGCGTTAAAACAAAAGCAGACTTCAGACAGTCTCTGGGCCCTTCTTCTCTCTTTAATCAATAAACTGATTCACAGAGATGAGGGACCAGGCCTGGGTGACCCTTTCCCTCCATGGCACTAGGTCATGCTGGGTGGGCAGGCTGGGTTCCGGGTATAGCTGGGATGAGAACCTGTATGGCCTGTTATTTCTGTACTGTTTGGATATTGCAGAATCATCTATATTTTACTGTTCTGACCAATACATAGAGGCAATATCATATTATACATGATTGTGTCTCGCTTCATGTCAACATCTTTGAAAAACATGATCTTTCACTGGGAAAATAGTGCCTATTTATTCGGGTCTTTACACAGGAAGGACTGTGCAGGTGCCAGGGGGCAATTAGTGTGTCTCTTTTCTCCATCGCCTTTCTGCTGGGCTCATCACACTCACTGGGAAGCAGGCATGCCTCTCTCACAGTTCCCTTTATTCCCGGGCTTCCATATATTAGCGGGAGTCAGAGTCGGCTCTGAGCCTCCCCACATGCCTGGGCTCATCAGGTGTTAGAGCAAATGTTAATGTTCGCATCCTTGTTCTTTTGGAGGAATGATGATGAGCCAAAACGCTAGCAGGTTGAAAGTGCTTACATGTGCAGATCTCAGTTTTTTTTGTTTTTTTTTTGTTTTTTTTTTTATTTTTGCAAGGGTAGCTTTCTCTTTAAATCTTCTTATTCATAGCATTTTATTTCCTATGTCTCTTCGGCAGTAATTTTCCAGGAGAAGTATAAATCCGAAAATGAATTCATCTGTTACATGCATTGTCCTAAAACAAAAATCAAGACTTAACAGAAACAGAAATGATATGGAAGGTTGTTTCACCTTATGAAGGAATCTTTGCCCAAGTCATCGCCAGCATGAAATCCTTCCTGTAGACACCCCTTCAGGCCATTCAATGGGTAAATAAATACAAAGTTAGTTTCCTTTCTTTTTTTTCTTAGATACTTTGGAAGATAGTGAAGATAATCCTTAAATGAATACATATTTCAGTTGGAATTTTTCTCCCATGAGTGGCAAAACTCTCCTATCAAGCCAAGTGAATTGTGGTGATGGTATCATCTTCTTCCTCTATGTCCCAAAATCCTGCCCACCAAGTTCAGTGGAGGTAGGGTGCGGACCTTCCTGGGTCTATAACAGTACTAAGTGCAATAGAAAGGAAGAATATGGAATATGGTTAAATATTGCTAGAAAAATATCAAGAAATATAATTTTTGCCCTAGCTGGTGTTGCTCAGTTCATTAGATGGCCTCCCATGCACCAATGGTGGCTGGGTTGATTCCAGGTCAGAGAACATGGCTAGGTTACAGGCTCCATCCCCTGTAGTAGGTGTGCAGGAGGCAGCTCATCCATGTTTGCTATTACATTGATGTTTCTCTCTCTTCCCCTATCCCTCCTCTCTGTAAAAATAAATTTAAAAATATTATTTTTTAAAGAAATATTGCCCAGCTGGAATGGCTCAGTGGTTGAGTATGGACCTATGAAGCAGGAGGTCAGGGTTCCATTCCCACTCAGGGCACAGGCCCAGATTGTGGGCTCAATCCCCAGTAGCACACATGCAGGAGACACCCAAGCAATGACTCTCTTTCATCATTGGTGTTTCCATCTCTCTCTCCCTCTCCCTTCCTCTCTGACATGTATATATGCACGCGCACACACTAGGGGCCCAGTGCATGAAATTCATGCACATTAAAAGGGGATTAATTAGAGGAACTATTTTAATATTGCTATTTGCCCTTTCTCTATAATAGAAGTGTCAGAGATTAAAGAAAATTAGTAAAACGTATATGAAAATCTTCCTCCTGTTAGAGTCTGGGGTACACCATGGAACCCAGAGTCAAGTCTTCAACCACCCACATGCACCTCAAAATCACTTGAGACCCAAACCTGGATGGCCCCCCCTTCATTGGGCTAGATCCAGACCCGGCTGTTCCCACCGTGTCAAGCCCTGCCAGATGGGGGGCATGCAGCCTCAGGTCCCCTGGGTGCCAAGGCAGGGAGGCACAGCCTGAGGTCCCCCATCAAGCCCTGCTGGGTGGAGGGAGTGGCCTGTGATTCCCCAGCCTGGCGCCAGGGCAGGGGGCACAGCCTGAGGTCCCCTGGCCTGGTGCTGGGGTGGGGGGCACAGCCTGAGGTCCCCTAGCCTGGTGCTGGGGTGGGGGGCATGGCCTGAGGTCCCCTGGCTCAGCACCAGGGCAGGGGGCACATCTTGAGGGCCCCCGTCAAGTCCCACTGGGTGGGGGGCACAACCTCATGTCCCCTGGCCTGGGGCCAGGGAAGAGGGTGCAGCCTGAGTTCCTCTGGCCTGGTGCCAGGGCGGGAGGAGCAGCCTGAGGTCTCCTGTCAAGCCCTGCGGGTGGAAGGAATGACCTGAGGTTCCCTGTCAAGCCCCATGCAGGAGGTGGGTGGGTGTGCAGCCTCAGGTCCCTGCTGATTGCTCCTTAAGAATCATTATGGGAACTTAGCCTCAGTTGTGGGTGCAAATTGACCAGCATGATGGTCAATTTGCATATTCCCTCTTTATTATATAGGATATATATATATATATATATATATATATATATATATATATATGATGGCTTGATATATATATAATATTTAAAAAAGAAATACAAATCTTTGGTTCTCAGCTGAAAGAAATTGTGGTGCACTGGAGTGTCCAAACCTTGTGATTACCGTAACCCAATTTTATGGCCATGCTTCTCAAAACAAGTCCTCCGTAACCGGTGGATTTGCAGAAAATCAAAAATACAGACCCCATCATTCAGAACCTGCCCCAGAAGAGTGGAAGGTCACTATTTAAGCTCTTTACAAATAGTAAGCAAAACCCCAAGTTTTATTTTCAAAAGTTCTACTCTATCAGATGGGGCTAGTTAATTTTTTAATTCATTAAAACTTATATTTATAAATCCAACCCTTCTCATGGTAATTTCAGTGTCTGCATACTAGGACATGGTGCTTAAGGGAAAGAATCCTTTTCTTTGCACTTGGGGTACTGCAGGAGTACTCAAGACAAGCATTTTCAAATAACATGATCTTGCTGGCCCCTGTTGCTTTTCTTCTCTGAATGAGGCAAAAGGGTAGTTACACACAGGACAATAATGTGATTGGGCCCTGACCAGTTTGGCTCAGTGGATAGAGCATCAGCCTGTGGACTCAGGGATCCCATGTTGGATTCCGGTCAAGACCATGTACCTTGATTGTGGGCACATCCCCAGTGGGGAGTGTGCAGGAGGCAGCTGATCAATGTTTCTCTCTCACTGATGTTTCTAACTCTCTATCCCTCTCCCTTCCTCTCTGTAAAAAAAATCAATTATATATATGATTGGTCCATGGAGAACCAATCAGAAGGCTTTGTCTGGAAAACTTCTGCCAGAATGCCAAAATATAGGGAATGCCATAAAATCACCTTTACTTCCCAATTTCCTTATTATGTTAGCAAAATGATAAAAAGCAAAAGCAGAGATAAATATAACTATGATCCTATGTGATGGAATTCTAGGGAAACATCCCCCCAACCCATTTCTGAGGATGAATACAGCAAAACCATTAGTGAGGATGGACTTTGAAAAAAATCCACAGTTCTCACATTTCCATAGTCTCTAGCTGAGACTTACTTATACGAATTTCTAGAGAATGAACAAAATGCACCCTTTCTAATGTTTCCTGAATGCTCCTGAAATAAATCCCTCTGCCAAGATTTGCGACGGTGCCATCCATACCCCAGTGATAGGTGTTTTCTTGAATTGCTTCCCTCGCTGACATAATTTCTACAAGTTAGGCTTTTAAGCATAAAATATTCTTTGTCCTGAATATTTTACAAGCTGGGTACAATTTATGCTCCAGTGTCCTACTGCAACTGAGATGTCACATTGCACAATGCTGAAGCTAAATCTACAGGAATTCATTGTGTACCTTCAGAGCCGGTTAGTACCTTTAGCATCCTTAAATGGTGCCATTGCCTCTGAGGGATTCTTCGCTTATATTTAACAGGATGCAGACCTGGCCACATTTGTTTCTAATGTCTAATTAGATGCGAAGGGACCTTGACTTTAATATGATGCTTTAAATTTGACTTCGGTGAACTGTGACTGGAAATGATATTACAGTCTATTAGGTATGATCTGGAAAAATAAGCATGTAATTTGTAGTATTATTATTACAACCCCTTTTACTGCATATGTTTCAAACACTATTATAAAATGAATGTCACTACCATTACAACTTTGACATTTTAAATGAAACCCGAATGAGGAGTGATAAAATTTAAACAGAAGAATATTCCATACTATTACAGTAAAGACCTATTCATTCCCCCATAAACTTGAACATCTGCATTTAATCTGTTTAGCTGGTTAACTAATCGGTTTTTGTTAATGCAAGGCAGACAATCGTGCCTGGTCTATGAAGCACTGCTTATTTAGTGAAGATTAACCATTAAGCTTTAATTGGCATTCACAATTCAACAGTAATCTCCTGCACAGCAGACTTGTATTTGCAGTGTTTCAGTGTTAAAGAGAATATGTAAATACCATATTTTGAAGTCTCTCCCCCCCAAAAAAAATTTCATAGGTTGCAGTTGTTCCAGAAAAAATGCTACGTCCAGTGTCATTTTGAACTTTCACAGTGAAGTTCTCAATGAGTCTGGAAAGTGCTGAGGTCATGGTTAGGGGGCGTGGTGTTTTTGTGCAGGAAAAGCAGAAATAATAGATGAAAGGGGGCCAGCCAAGGTGCTCAATGAATTCAGGCATTTGTAGGAATGGAATTGCCCCCTGATTCCTATGTTTTCACGAAAGCTGATACCATTCAACTCAGAAAGGTAACAAGGAGTGGGGGGGAGGGGAAGAGAGGAAGTGAGAAGATGTCAGTCTGTATTAATACATTCATTCAAGAGATGTTTGGGGCAGCTAGTGTTCTAGGAGTATGATAGGTACTCAAAAAATATGTCATTCTGCCATGAAAGTTGGTTGATATTTGAATAACAAGACAGACGAAACTGAAACAGCAGAGATGCATCTTAGAACTTTGCTCCTTCCTTAATTTTTTGAGCCACAAGTTTTCTGCAACCGATACCGGTAAGCCTTTTATAATATTGTAAGATCAATTCCTGAATGTTTTTTGTGTTCTTCAAAATACAAGGGCTACAGACTCAGCAAACTCTTCAGCATAATCTATGCTGTTAATATTTTCTCTATTACTTTTAGTAGGTCTAGATGATCAATAAAATAGTAGGCCAAGTCCTGACTTGTAACATCTGCAGTTTCCATGGTGTGAATCCCCTCATCACGGCTAATTTCAAGTTGTCAGTGTCCCATCGGGCAGCGTGAATTTGGGAAGAGACCCGCAGTAACTGGCTCTTTTGTTTGAATTACACCATGTAGACAGAGATGTAAATAATCTTAAGAGCTCAGATAATAGTAAAATATACCACTACACGGATGAGGTGATGAGGTTGGAGTAATTACCTTTGTTTTTAACATAACTTAACAGCCTTTATGTAATTTAAGTTTAATACTTGCTGTGTTTTTGTTAACTGGCTCACAAAATCCCTGAGAATTTAACGATATTCACAAGTGAGGATGTGTCAGCGATCAGCTCTGCTTCTTTGAGGAGAATGCCTTTTAAGAGGCAACATGGAAACAGGAAACCCTAATAAAAGTCTGGGGGAAGGATGGAGTTAGGGTGCAGGCAGGAAGGGATAGTTGCGTTGGGTATCTATCTGTTCAGGAGAAAAAATTGGAAGAGCGAAGTGATGAACTGGGTCTGAAGGTTGCACCTAATGCCCGAACATCCTCATGTCTGTTTGAATTTTGAGCCTGACACTTTCGTCAGTTTTCGTTTTGCTACATCTGTAGTTACGTTTCTGTGAGTTTGAAGCAATGTAAAAAAAAAACCAAAAACCCAAAACATCAGACAGGTGAGGTTCACTTTAATCTGATAACACAACTCATGCAGCATTATTACAGCTGGAGATAAACAAGCCTCATGGAAGCAGCGTCAGGGCCTTGTAGAAGCGTAGACACTTGTATTCTGTTCGCAAATCGTGTCCAAGTTCAGGCTTTCCTTCTTTCGCTTTTCCATAAGTACACGTTGGTGGTCACAGTTGGCTACCGTGGAAAGAAAGCTGTGCACAGTCACTTATTTAGCATCACTACAGCCCTTCATAAACTTAATGAGGGTCCATCCCTATGTGAGGACTGTTAATGCTCACATAGGAGTTAGGTCCTCAAGAACACTGCTTTCTTTTTATTCAGTCAGCCCCTTTCTATTTTCAACGACAGTGCATGGATGTGTGGTTTCTTTTAGGAGAAATCGAATGTTTACTACATATCCACATAAATAAACCACCTGGTAATGGCAGAAAAGTTCACCAAATCTACATTCCTTTTAAGAGAGGAACTCAATCACAGATCTGTCCGTAACTTTCTCCATGGTGTAGTGTTTGGAATATATCTCATGTCTTCCCAGTAATGAAAGGAATTAGGAATATCCACTGATGCTCTGGAATATGCCTCCCTGTCCTTAGGTAAATGTCAGAACGTTTCAATAAGCGATGATTAGATTAGCCTTTAAACTACAATTCTAATCTGATATGTTATTGATAATTGTGTTTATCCTGAAATGAGACCGGTTATCTCTGCCCCCCCTCCCCGATTTGTGATTACATATAAGCTTATAATTGATCCCTCCAGTTTGTGAACTTTTTTTTTTTTAAGAACTCAGATTGAATTGACTCCCTGGTTTAACTAAATAATGTTTTCACATTGTCAGTGCCTTATTGAGTGTCTACAACTTAAGACAATTACAGACAGCAGATCAATGCCTCTTTACTTTCTGAGTGGAGAGCTGAGTTTGAAAAGAGGAAGTGATCATTTTCCCAAGAAAAAGTTATGATTCTCTTCTAGTGCGCTTACCTTATCGAATGTTGTTGTCTCCTTAATAAGATCAGTTGACAATGTATAACTTGTACTCCAACTTTTTATTCACAGCAAAATTGAAATAACCCTGTGCTTCGGGGCCAGGAGAACATTTTAGTTGTCTGTGCTCAGCACTGTATGGTCCTGGTAAATCCTAGTTTCAAATGTTCTCCTTATTAAAAATAAGGGAATGAACTTACGTTCTATCATTTTTTAGAATTATAATATAACTAGGGGCCCAGTGCACAAAAATTTGTGCACTCGGGGGATCCCTCAGCCCGGCCTGTGCCCTCTTGCAGCCAGGGACAGCTTCTTATTTGCAGGATAGCCTGGGGCGCTCCAGGGCTAGGGGTATGGTAGGCTTCCCTCCATCACCGCCAGAGGCCGTGGACTGGGAACCCATCCAGAGGCTCCACGGGGAGCAAGACACCTGCCTCAGAGCCAACCCCATAGTCTGGCCCCAGCAGCTTGAAGAACTCCAGGGTCTCAGGGACATTGTCCAGGTCCCACAGGTTCACACCGCACCCCAACGGGCCACCCCCCACCGCCACCCACGCTGTCTCCTGCCCCGCCCCCACCGCTGGCCATCCTGCCCCCACTGCCATCCGCCTTGCCACCACTGCTGCCTGTGCGCTGCACTCGCTGCTACTCAATCCCTGGCTGCTGGCCTCCATCTTGGCTGGGTTAATTGCATTCAGCCTCTCTGATTGGCTGATGGGCATGGCTTAGGTGTCTCGGAGAGATGGTTAATTTCCATATTATTCTTTTATTAGAGTACACTAGGGGCCCAGTGCACGAAATTCGTGCACTGGGGAGGCTCCTCAGCCCAGACTGCCCCCTCTCACATAAAGGGAGCTCTCAGGGGATGTCCTAATGATGGATTAGGCCCAATCCCTGCTCCCCATGGGGAGCAGGCCTAAGCCACAGTCTGGCCTCCCTTTGTGGGAGGTGACCAGGCTAATCAGGGGAAGCCACAGCCCCATCACCCTGCTGCTGCAGCCACTGCCAATTATCATAGCCACCAAGGTGTTTTCATCAACATGGACTCCAGTCCCTTCACCATGAAGAAATGACAACTTTCTTTTGGCATTTTCAAGATGTGTCTTTAATAGGATATGACATTTCTTTCTCTTTTTTTTATCCTCACCTAAGGATCTGTTTCCATTGATTTTTATGCCTAGGTAGGGTACCCTCATACCTTTCCAATCACTGGCTCCACCCCTGCCCATGCCTGAGGCCACTGGAGAAGGCCTCTGGCCTGGGCAGGAGACCCCCAGTCCCCTCTGATTACCTGTTCTGCCCCTCAGGCCCTCCACCTCCCCCTTCACCTGCCTGGCTAACAGGCCTGACCGATTCAGTGGCAAGGCTGAGCCGGACTGGGCGCCGCCATCTTGTGGCTGTGTGGGCGGCCATCTTTGTGATGTAGTGATGCCTAATTTGTATATTACTCTTTTATTAGATAAGATTCCAGAATTTTTCTTTTATCATCATTTTGTTTTCAAATCTTATATATGAAGGGTCTGAAAATAGCAAGATGCAATATCTATATTTAATGCATCAAAAAGTGTTTTTCTTTACTATATTTGTCCATTATTTGAAAAGAGCTTCACCTTAATTGTACGAAGTCATTTTCAACAACAGAAGTATCATGTGAGGTAGTTGGAAACTACTAGTATTCCCAGCACATGTGTTGAAGTTAACCGTTTTTATTCCAATAAGTGTTAAAAGAACTTTAGAAACAAATGTTTCCAATATACTATCTATGTATTCATTGTTGGAGATTGTTTGTTTCACTGGATATCAATAATTAATTGAGAGATCCATTTACTATCTTTCTTTAGAGCTCTAATTCATTGAGGTGTCATAGATTATTTGAAAGCATTTATCAGATCCCTTTAACTTTTACTGCTGCTAAATACATCATTATTTTTATTAAAGGTCTTGTTTGTATTGAATGTACTAGGAGAAAAATAATGATAAAATCCTGCAAAAATGTTTTTGAAAGTTGGGATAGATTAGGAAAAAGAAAAAAAAAATCATAGGGATTAAAAGGAGTCAGAAGACTAAGCAAGGGTAAAGCAAAGATAAAAGTGAGGCCTTCTTCAGCTCCCTGGCCCTGTTCTGAACTCAGTTTCCCACTGAATCTCCACTCCAGAGAAGAGGGGTTGAGCTTCTACATCTGTTTGGTGGTGGTGTGTTTTGTCTTTGTTGTTTTCCTTACAAATCCCATATCTGACTGAACTGCAACAACGATGAGTAGTCAAGAGGTGAGAATGCCTGTGGAAGCTGGCATTTTTCTCTTGCACATTTTTGGATCATTTCTGCTCCTCTGCCAGCATATTACCTACTCCTGCTTATGCCCTTCTCATTGTGTCACTTAGAAAATGTCCATTTCATTTCCACCCTCTCTAGGGACATCTCATTCATTGCCCCTGAAATTTCCATGCTGTAGCCATCTGTGTCTTTATTGACCCAAAACTCTGTACTGACTTCAGATAACTTAAGACATTTCACCTCAGAGTTGTAGGCGGTGCCGACATGGACCGCAGGAACACACCCCAGTGCACTAAAGACAAAGTCCCCTGATCTATCACATGCATACTTTTTATATTGTTTTGTTCCTCTCTCCCCCAATTTATAGAACTGATCTTTTGTTTCATGTTGTGTTTTTTGTTTTGATACTGTTCTCCCTACCTAAATTGCCTCCCTGCCTCCATCCAATTACCTAAAGTACTCGAATATTTTTCCAGAAATAAATGTCCATTAACATTTGTAGATTTTATTGTGGCATCTAATAATAAAGTAATGCTCAATTTAGTTGTAATCCAATAATTATACACATTTAATAAGAGATGTACATGTTTTTTAGAATTCATATGCTAAACTTGAACTTGCTTTTATTTCTATTCTTCACATACCTGAATCCGGCTTTTCCCTGTTGTGTAGTCCCCACAGCTCCACAAGTAGAAGCAGATTAAGGAAATGTTCTTTGATGCTCACTGCTACACCCATCCTCACCATGTAAAGTTAATGTCAACCATTTATTATGGGTAAAAGGGGGAGAGAACCAGGTCAACTTAGAACTTCTCACCAGTCACAGCCGTATTATTTTCAGAGTTCGATGATTGGTCCCCATTTAATTACCAGATTCTGCCCCTGCACCACTTTGACTTCCTGACCCACAGCCTCTCCTTGATCTTCATTGCAATCTCCATTGGTTTCCAGCATCACTTTTGCACTGTCTACCCTTGACTCATCCCACGCTCTGTGACCCATGGGCAGGCATCATAATAGTGTATTCAACATCTCCCTACACCTTTGCCTTGTTGGCTCATCCAGTTAGCTGGTCCCTGGCTCTGAGGAAATCCCATTACCAACTCTCTGTCTTCCTAAATGGACAAAAGTTCTGGAAACAAGTCAAGAAAACACCTAATAAAAACTCATGCTCTCTAATGTCAGCTGGGGTCTCACTGCCTCTTGCAATCCTTCGATCCTTGCATATTGATTAAGCATCCACATTCTGAAAAATCTTTTTGGGTGGTCACAGAAGTTTCAAGGTTGGCATTTGCAAGTTTTGGAGTCAGAGAATGGACCAAGCCAAACCCCGGAGCAGGCTGGTCTGAGACAGGAATGACAGACGGGCCCAAGAGAGCTGGGTCAGAGGAGAGCCCAGAACAGCCTGCTTGGCAGGAGCGGCACTGCTATTTGCACAGGCTGGAATGTCTGTGCCCAGAGCCGACAAAGACAAACTCCACTGCGGCTGAACAAATAGGCTTTCCTCATCCTCAGCCAATAAATACCCCATATTCTGAATAGGCTCCCAGTTGACTTCTTGGTACAATTTGAGTTGATGGTCTGCACAGCTGTGTAGAAATGAGGGTTTGAGTTACATCACAGACAACCTCTCTGACTGTAATTGCCCCATTACAGGCGTGATCAACTGAGACGCCATTGCCAAAAGTCCCTCATTGTGAACTCCTGAGACCGGATACAGACTGTTTTTGATGGAAGGCCAATTGCTCAGGGATTTACTGCCCTTAGCAGTTCTATAGAAGGCAACGAGGCTTGCTTTCAGGGCACACAGAGGAAGCCATCTGTTTGCTCAGACCCTCGCCTGAGTGCAAGCCTTGTAGTCCCCTGGGCTTTTGTTGATGTTGTTGTTATTGTTACTCTTCATTATTTATTGAACATCAGAAATACATAATGTGCTGAGAGACGATAATGTTCACGAGAAATACAGTGTATGTGTAGGAAACATGTTCCATCTAATACGCAATACATAATGTTTGGGAGGATGATACTTCTTACCTGGCAATTGATGTAGTTAACTACTTAGAGTTGTAGGCTTTCTTTCCTTGAGGTAAGAGTGAATTAAAAAAAAAAAATTAAACTAACTCTTGGGATATTTGTCCAAATCATCACATGTGTGATTCGCTCACAGAGTTTATTTGATCTAGATGAGTCAGGATTCCTACATAAACTCTCACTCATATCTTTTTCTTCCCTTGTATTTCCTTTCATTTATTCATTCATTCATTTAAGAAATATTTGTGCACATGTATTCTGTGTCAGACATCATGAAATCAAAGATTAATGAACTACTGTCATTATCTCAAATGCTTATCTTTTAAAAAAGCAACCAAAGCAGTTTACTATATATCACCTCCCATCTTGGTAGACATACTTAGATGTTGCCCTTAGGATTAATAACATCATAATTAGTATTGTGGTTAAGATCCTTAATAGCACAATTACAAGGATATTTATTATTTATTATATGGATGACATTAAAGGGAAATGGCTTTTAAAATTTGCTTAGAATCAAATTTATCATATTGCAAATATAAGTTTAAAGATACAGAGTATGAAAGAATTTTTATGTTAGTAATCTTTTATCTCTTCAAATGGTATAATTTTGTCAATTTTTATCTAATTCTTACCTCTTTCCATGATAAATATCTTTGTCTAAATTTCTCAGAATGGAATTCCCCAAGATTTAAGGATAAGTGAATAATTACAAATGAATTATCAACTAAAGTCAAACCAAATATGTTTCAGAATACCAAGCTTCTCTGAAATAAAATTATCAATAATTACATATATTTCCTCAATTAAAATATAGTTAATATGCTATGTTATAAGTATAGTAACATGTTTTAACTTTTAGTTATAGAGAAAGTTTTATCAGTCTGCATCTGAGGTACCAGAAATTTTCAATAGTTGGGACAAGGTATCGATGTTTGTTTTCTATGACCTTTGTAAACATCAATGTCTTTACAGAGGTTCAATATTTTCTTTTGAATACGGAGAGTTCAATGGAGAGAATACTAAAGAAAGACACATCCATCTTTATACACATGCCCATATATACAATTTTATATTTGACACTCTTTTTTTCTCAGTCATAATAATAGTTACCAGACAACTAATTTATCATCATGGAGTCACTCCACGTGGCTAGAATTGACCAAAGTCTTTATGTTATCCTCAGGAGAGGCTGAATCCATTCACAGAACATCCTTTGAATTAAGAAAATAATTATGATATGAATATTTTCTTAAATAAACATACATGAAAGGCAAACATGATCATGGAATTGTATTTTATAAAATTATGCTTTTAAGGATTTCCAATTATAGTCCAACAATTATAGTCAACATTTATAAATATCCATGACTTATTTTTTATATAAGTGAGCTCCACTGAGAAAGTTTAAAAATTTTAGAAAAGCCTTGTGCATGTTGATCTATGAGTTGTGAGTCAGTATTTGATGTTTACAAGTATTTCTTGATCCAATTTCTTTTAATTTCTCTCATATAAGAGTTTTGGTAGCAAATTAGCCATCTAAAATTCATCCATCATTTAAGCACTCATTCCTTTTGATCAACAAGTACATACTGAGTAAGTACCAAGTAGGATTCCTAAGACAATGTATCAGACACACACCAGGGTGAATGAGTTCGCTGACACTGCCCTCTGCTACTTAGAGTTTAGTGATGACTTCGCTACTGAGGCCAACTCCAGCTGATATGGTGTCAATCATGAGTGTAAGCCTCAGGAGCAGAGGCTCGATATTCAGGCACTTTGAACTCTTGTCTAGGTGTTCTCATGCAACGCAAAACCTCCCCATTCATACTTGGTGTCCATGAGCATGTTTTATTGCACGATTTCGCAGAGGTCGTGATTAATTCTTCTCCAGAAAAACAGAATAATCAGGCAAATGTCTGTTACACAGGAGCCAGCTTCTGAGATGGCTTACCTTTGTGTTCACACCCTGCGTAAATCTTCTAACAGATATAGCGGGGGGGTAGGGGGACTTCTGAGTTAGGCTTTTTATTTTAAATATATATTTTATTGATTTTTTACAGAGAGGAAGGGAGAGGGATAGAGAGTTAGAAACATTGATGAGAGAGAAACATCGATCAGCTGCCTCCTGCACAATCCCCACTGGGGATATGTCTGCAACCGAGGTACATGCCCTTGACCAGAATCGAACCTGGAACCTGTTAATCCACAGGCCAATGCTCTATCCACTGAGTCAAACCGGTCGGGGCTGAGATTAGGCTTTTTAAAGGCTGTTTTCTGTCTTTGTGTGTGTGTGCGCTTGTGCATGTGCATGTGTGTGTGTGTGATTGTTTGCCTTAGGGCAGTGGTTCTCAACCTTCCTAATGCCATGACCCTTTAATACAGTTCCTCATGTTGTGGTGACCCCCAACCATAAAATCATTTTCATTGCTACTTCATAACTGTAATTTTGCTACTGTTATGAATTGTAAAGTAAATATCTTGACTCCTGTAAAAGGGCCATTCAACCCCCAAAGGGATCCGGACCCACAGGTTGAGAACCACCTCCTTAGGGGAAGTGAGCTGCAAGGTCATGAGGCAGCCCTGTGGAGAGGCCCACAAAGCAAAGGACCAAAACCTGCCCAAAGTCATGTGAGTGACTTTGGAAGCAGAGGTCTTATCCCCCACCAAGCGGGGCTTTCTAATAAGTCCACAGCCCTGACCTACAGTCTGACTGCAAGTTCGTGAGAGTCCTTGGTCCTTAGGCACACTCAGCTAAGTCATGACTGAATTCCTGACCCACAGAAAATATGAGATCGCAATGCTTGTTTTTTTAAGCCACTAAAGAGTACTAAAGTCTCCTGATCTTTTCACCCCGGTAACTTTTATCTTCTACTTGCACAACTGTCTAAAATGGCTTTTCCTGGAAGAGCATCTCTCCTGGGCATCTTTCTCCTAAATTAAGGTGACCAGATTTAACATTGGTAAAGCAGGACACCATTGACTGGGGGGTTCTTTATTATTATTATTATTATTATTATTATTATTATTATTATTATTATTACTAGGGGCCCGGTGCACAAAAATTTGTGCACTCGGGGTGGAGGGAGTCCCTCAGCCCGGCCTGTGCCCTCTCACAGTCTGGGACCCCTCAGTGGATGTCCTATGATGGCCCCAGTCTGCCAGGCGCCTTTTGTGTGTGTGTGTGTCACCAC